>JADRCH010000861.1:919869-946048 GCA_019843965.1 Rhynchomys soricoides | reverse complement strand
GAGGAGGAGGAGGAGGAGGAGGAGGAGGAGGAGGAGGAGGAGGAGGAATGGATAGATAGATGGATAGATATCAGTCTGGACCGAATAGGATTCTGTTTCAGAAAACAAAGGAACAGCAAAAGTATGATGTTAGCTACTTTTGACATCTTTGCTTGACATATTATTTGGGAAATAGCTCCATGTTTCCTGCCATTTCTTTTTTTTCATGCACGCTTCCATAAATGGACCTAATGTCATTTTCTTCAAATGAATGGTGAGGAAAGGCCAAGCTTATTTGGGACTTTCTCCATCATTGTTGAAGTGGAAACTTATAGTTCTTTAGAAAGTTAGTTATGTCAAATGATGGTTTGCCGGGGCACACAGGTGAAGGTATGTTTTGCAAAAGCAGACATGTGGAAGAATGTTTCCTGAAGCAGACACAGGTGAAAGGGTGTTTGGCCATAGCAGACACGTGAAAGGACTCTTGATGAAGGAGCATAAATACAACCCCACAGACAGTGGGAGACAGCACTGAGCATCGGTTTGCTTTGCCCCGCCTCCTTACTCTTTGCTAACGACATGCAAGTATTGGTTCACCTTACATAGAGTTCATGAACTCAACTGCGGTAACTTCCACACTGAGAGAAACTCACCCAAGAACTTCTTGTGAGGTTCCTGTGGCAGCTTGCCCCTTCTGTGGCCTCACCTTAGGCCAGTTGGGAGCCTGGTGGTTTCTTCAGGATTGAACTACTAAGCTTGGTGTCTGCTTACTAAAAGGACTGGACTGTAGCTGCCAGTTCATGCCTGGGGTCTGCCTGCCTAGGGACTGGTCTGCTGCTTCTGAATCATATTTGATGTTTGCTACGGGACTGAACTGCTGCCCAGGAAGATCAAGCTCGCCCCCGAAGAGCTATTGCTGAACAGGTCCACTTCCCCCATCCTAATAACTTTTCTCTTCACTCCCTCTGCTGGGTGGTGGGCGAGAGGAGAGGTTGAACCCTTATTAAAAGTAGGCTGCGGAAAAACTGTATGCCTATACACTGTGATCCTACCCCTCCCCAGACCACCTCTCTCTCTCCTCCCTCATTTTTTGAGACAGGGTTTCACCATTCATCTTGTAAAAGATTTCACTATAGAATACTAAGACCACTTATTAACCTCCTTCTGTTAGGGTACAATGTTCAATTTCTGCAATTAAAATTATTTCTGGAATCTGAGCTGGGAAAAAATCCCAAAGGGTTGTGGTATTTGTGGAGGTGGCTAAAAAAAATGGCCAGTAGCCCCTGGCAAGAAGCCAACCAAAGAGGGTAGCAAGGCTCAAGATGCTTTGCTGAGTTAGTGTTTATGTATTTACTTCTAATTTTTAAAGAGGTCTACAGGGATTTTCTTAGAATACATAAACAAAATCAGCTAGCACTTCTATTTCTAAAAATAAGAGATAAAAAGACATGTATGTATAAATACATACATGGTCATATATACATGTATGTGAGGGAAGTGATGGCAAAATAGCTCTATCCAAGGAGATGACCTACAGGTAATGTGCTTGTAGCAATGAGCACATCTAGTACCCCAACACTGGTGCCCTATGGAGACTAGCACCCCAACACTGGTACCATACTGGAGAACTCCTAGTGGCCACAGCTGCAACAATTTGAGCATCAGAATAAACAATGACTGTAAAAGCATGTAACTTTTGTGCAAAATAGGAATCCTTGAAAGAAAGCAAGGTTTGCCCTACAGAAAGAAAGAAATCCAAAGGGCATGTTCAATAAGGTGGCACTGTAATCTCAGTATTTGAAAGGTAGGAGGAAGAACATAAGAAATCTAAGACCATCCTCAGCTACATACTGAGTCTGAAGCCAGCCTAAGCTACATAAGGCCCTGTCTAAAACACCAATAAGTAAACCAGTAAGGCACAAAGCCAAGCAGTGGCCTCCAGAAGCTAGAAACTACAGATTTTCCTACAGCCAAAGGAAAAGAATGCAGTCTCCGTTAACATGTTTACTTATTTTAAAAATCTATAGTGTACACAAAATGCAGGTCAGAGTTGAACCTTGGGGGTCAGTTCTCTCCTTCCACCAGAGGATCAAACTTAAGTCACTGTGCTTAGTAACAAGAACCTAAACCTACTGAACCATCTCCTCAGCCTGATAACTTAGCTTAATGTGAGGAGCCATTTCTCTAACAGGAGTGCAAAAGTACACATTTGCATGTCTGTTTTATAGCTCAGGCTGGCCTCGAACTCAGAAATCCACCTGCCTCTGCCTCCCAAGTGCTGGGATTAAAGGTATGCGCCACCACCTGGCCTCCAAATAGTGATTTTTAAGAGCAAACACTCTAGCCCAATACTCCAGTGGTGTAAGATCTTGATACTTAAATGCTGAGGAATCATAGTAGAGAAGTACCAGAAGTCACTGTTTTTCATAATTCAACCATTAGGCTTCTAGAAGAGTAGAAAACACCTCAATTTAAAAAAAAAAAAACCACAGCCAGGCTGTGGTGGTGCAGGCCTTTAATCCCAGCACTTGAGAGGCAGAGACAGGTGGATTTCTGAGTTCGAGGCCAGCCTGGTCTACAGAGTGAATTCCAGGACAGCCAGGGCTACACAGAGAAACCCTGTCTCGAAAAACCAAAAAGAAAAAAGAAAAAAAAAAACAAACCACACACCTCCAACTCAAATCCGAGCAGAGGTGTCAAAGACACAGTTGTGTAGTGTGATGGCCACATACATCACAAAGTGTGTGTGCTGTGTACTCAGGACCCAGGCTGCACGGAAGTCGTGCAATGTAACGCAGGTGAGCAATACAGGACACGCCTCAGACGCACAACCTGCTGCTCTTCAATTATCTTTTTGGTAGCTGTGCATTCAGAGATCCTTTCCTTGTTGCCAGACTTTCTAAGACTCTCACACTGACAACCCAGGTTAAGAAGCTGGATGCTAATGTATGCAATGCCATCTTTATTGGCCAGCCCACTGCTCCCAACACTTAGGAAAAGAAGGGCAACTCCAGCCCATCTGGCTCCAGGGCCCTTACCTGTAGATAGTCAAATGGGGAGAGAGGGGACGGTTTGAAGTTGTGTTCTTATTCCAGAACCGTGCCATCTCTTCCTTAGCTGTGGTTCCCAGAGGAGCAGCACTAGAATAAAATGAAAGGGTCAAAACGGACCAAGCACAGATTTTACACAGCAACAGTGTATTTTAAAGTTTTATTTTATTTTTAGTTATGTGTATGTGTGTGTCTACGTGTGGGTGTGTGTGTCTCAGTGCCGAGGCCTGAAGAAGGGTGTTGGATCCCCTGGAGCTGGAGAAACAGCAGTTGTTAGCTACCTGACATGGGTGCTAGGAACTGATGTTGGTCCTCTGCAAAAACAGTACATGTTCTTACGCTGTGCTCTCTAGCCAGGCACCTAAAATGTCTTTTTTAAAAAAGGTATTGTTGGATCAGCAAGACTGCTCCATGGGTAAATCATCAAAAGATGTCTTCTGACCTCCACCTGCAAACCCATGAGCCCCACCAGACACACATTAATAAATTAAGTATATTAAAAACAAACAAACAAAAAAGATAAGGGTTAGAGAAATGGCTCAGAAGAGCAGAGGCTGTTCTTCCAAAGGACCTGGGGTTTGATTCCAGGACCCACATGGTGGCTCCTAACAGGAACTCCAGTCCCCGGGAATCCAACTGGCCTCATGGGCACTGGATGAATGTGGTACACAGACACATATGCAGGCAGAACACCCATACACATAATATTTAAAAAAAAAAAAAAAAAAAAAAACAGAAAAAAATAAGGTGGCACACACTAGCAGAGGCAAGAAGTCTGGAAGTTCATGGCCAGGCTGGACCACATAGTAAGTACAGGGTCAGCCTAGACTACACAGAAAAACTGACTCAAAAAGCAAAGGAGCTCATGATGGTAAAAACCTATGATCGTAGTACTTTGGAGATAGAAGCAGGAGGATCAGGAATTTTCTATCATCCTGATCCATAGCAAGTTCAAAGACACCCTGAGCTTACATGAAACCCTGTCTCAAGACAAAATAAAACCCAACCCTAAAAAAATAGAAACAAAACCAAAACATGACAGCTAAGTACATTTATGAGCCTAACTAGGTTCTGATTGTAGGAAAAATAAAAAAGGCTGCAGTGAGATAAAATTCATTATTTGGAACAAACAGAAAAATTGAAAATCAACTGTGTATCAGATAAGCATTCATCAATTAATTTATTAAATTTAATGATTATGCTTGTATAATTATACTGTTACATAAGCAAACAACAATGTTAATAATTGATGTATCTGGATGAAGTGTGCATGGTGCTGTACAGACTTCAAGACTTACCTCAGAAAACAGAACAACGAAACCAACATAAAAAATCAAAACTGCATTCTCGGCCTGGTGGCCAGTGCCTTCAGTCCCAGCCCTTGGAGGCAGATGCAGGTGGATCTCTGTGAGTTTGAGGCCAGCCTGGTCTACACAGTGAGTTCCAGGACAGTCAGGACTACATAGAGGAACCCTATCTTAACACCACCAACAACCAAACAAAAAAGCACTGTTCTTACATAGTTTCTGAAAGTGTATATTTCCAAGATAAAACCTTTTAAAAAATTGTTGAAGGCAATTATTGATGATAACAACTAGGGATAAATATTTAGTAGGAAAAAAGAATATATTTAAGAACTAGGTCCTGAAACTACTTGAAATGAAAGGTTTGTTTGTTATGACACAGGATTTTACTATATAGTCCTGGCTATCCTAGAATTCCCTATGTAGACTAGGCTGACCTCAAACTGCCAGAGATCCACCGGCCTCTGCAGGGATGTACCACCACACCCAGCCTTCTACTGCCTTTTCATGAGGAAAAAAAGTTAATAAAATATTCACAGACTTACTTTCTGATACAAAGCTGAGAATTAAGGTGGGCTCGGAGGTAGTGGCGGCCAACGTGTCTGCAAGAGATTCCAGAATACAAATTGAGAGATCAACAGCAGCACAGCAACCTCCCTCTGATGTACTAGATTATTGTTGTTGTTAATTATATTTTTTTTTTCCTGTGAGACCGAGTTTCTGTGTAGCCCTGGCTGTCCTGGAACTCACTCTGCAGACCAGGCTGGCCTCAAGCTCAGAAATCCGCCTGTCTCTGCCTCCCGAGTGCAGGGATTAAAGGCGTGCGCCACCATGCCCAGCTCCTTTGTAGTCTACTAGATGTGGAAAGGCTGACTGAGATGAAATGAGGGCTAAGGGTATAACTCGGTGTAGAGTGTACACTTGACACACATGGGACCCTAGGGTCAAGCTCCAGCATCAAACCCACAAAACAGCATCACTAGCTTCTACCTGACAAACTACAACTTGAAGACAGCACACCTGCCACCTAGCCACGGGGAGGCAGAGACAAAAGGGTTAGAAGTTCAAGAACAGCCTTAGCAACATAGAGTTTGAGGCTAGTCTGAGTTACACAAGACTGTCTCAAAATGGAAGGAAGGAAGGAAGGAAGGGAGGAAAGGAGGGAGGAAGGAAGGACTATATATAACTCGGTAGGATGTGTTAATAAGATTATAATTCTAGCAGTTGTGAGGCTGAAACAGGAGGATGACAAGTTTCAGGCCAGCATCTGCTACAAAAACAAGATCTTTTCTTAATTAAAAAATAAAAAAAAAAAAGTAAAGTTACACTCTAAGTAGAAAATAACCAGAAATACTGACTACAGATACAAAATAAAGGAGTCTTTTGTCTTTTTTTTTTTCTTTTGGTTTTTTGAAACCTTCTTTGTTTTTTAAGGGCTTCTTTGTGTCCTAGTTGTCCTGGAACTCACTTTGCATACCAGGCTGGCCTTGAACTTACAGAGAGTAACCTGCCTCTGCCTCCCAAAGTGCTGGGATTAAAGGTGTACGCCACCACCTGGCACAAAAAAAAAAATAAGTTTTTAATGAATACAAGGTGAAAAAATGAGAGCCGACAATATTAAACAGAGATAAACTTGTCTTTTGAGACAGGGCCTCATGTAGTTTAGGCCAGCCTCACATTTACTATGTAGCTAAACTACATTTGCCTCCCAAGTGTGAGGAATCCATAATTGTCTTCAGGACATGTTTTTTGTTGTTGTTGTTGCTGTTTGTTTTAAAGCTAGGTCTTACAGGAAGTGGTTAAATAAAACACAAGCGTTTAATAAAGGGAGAGGGGCTTTAACAGTTCAGTGGCACAGTGTTTGCCTAGTTTTCAAAGGGTGAGGCTTTGGGTTACATTTTCAGCATTGCAAAAGCCAGAATAGGTAACGAGAAGCACATAGTTTGTGTATAGCAGAGGCCTGATCCAATGGACAAATAAAGCATGAAGAACAAGGGATGTGAGGATGGACAGCCCTAATAATACCTAGGTAATGTCAAAACCTACCATCTGAATTAGAAGCTGGGGAGATGGCTCAGTGGATAAAAGCACTTCACATAAACCAAAGAACCTGAGTTCAATCCTGAAAAATCCTACTTAAGGTAGAAGAAGAGAACTGACAACGTTCTCCTCTGATGGACACATGTGCACATTGGCACTCACACATAAGCATATGCAATAATGATAACAATTTTTTTAAAAATTAAGAAGTTACCATCAACTTCTAGATAACAGAGATAAACTTCAAGTCACAAAGCTTCTCATATGATAGTACAAAAACAAGAAAAGGCAAAGACTCTTTACCATTCCCACCCAAAAGATAACTGTTTTCTACCTAAAAGTTGCTATTTAAAAAAAAAAAAAAATTACAGGGGCTGGAGAGATGGCCCAATAGTTAAGAGCACTGGCTGCTTTCCAGAGGACTAGGGATTGATTCCCAGCATCCACATGGTGTTCACAACCATCTCTAACATCAGTTCCAACAAATCCATTACCCTTTTCTGGACTCTGAAGAAACCAGGCATGCACTTGATACATGGACATACATGCAGGCAAAACACCCACACACATGAAAAAATTAATTTAAAATAATCTAAATTTCATTTTATTTTGTATGTGATGGTGCATGCCACAACACACATGTGGGTATCAGAGAACAACTTGCAAGGAGTTGGTTCTCTCCTTCCATCAGGTGGATTCTGGGGATCAAACTCAGGTAATCTCAAGAGGCAAGACACAGGAAGACTGCTGTAAATTCAAAGCCATCCTATTCTAAACAGCAAGTTCCATACTAGCCAGGGCTATATTCAATGCCTTGTCCAAACAGCCAAAAAGAAAAGTCACACACACACCCTTTAATCTCATAATTCCAGCCAACATGTCCAAAGCATTTAGGAAAGTGACCACAGTGAAATTCTAGAAATGAAAACACTTACCTATGTTAATCCTATGTAATTAGTTATTTATTATGTACAAGGCATTTCAGAGATATGAGAACTCATTAAGATCTAAGGATCTGAGCCTGGTGATGGTGGCACACACATTTAATCCCAGCCCTCTGAGGCAGAGGCAGGTGGATCTCTGTGAGTTTGAGGCCAGCCTAGTGTACAGAGCAAGTTCCTGGACATCCAGGGCTACACAGAGAAACAACAAAACAAAGATCCAACCATCTTCTAAACGGGTACACAATACTAGATACCCAATCATTTCAAGAGCCTTCCGCACTACTCTAGAGCACTAGAAGGGCCCATTATAAGAAGGGGGAAAATCCAACCAGCCCTTCTTCAGCTCTCTCCCTTCCCTTTGAGGCAAGAAGTGAATGCAGACATTGTGTACAGGGCTCTCAGAAAGAAGTGGGAACAAATCTCTTTAAATCGACTGAATTGTCTCTGAAGTTGCAGGGCACACATTCCTCACACCAAGCTAGGCCCAGTCACTCAGCTACCCAGCAAGAGTTTGCAGATGTGGGTTGGAATCTATCGCATGCTCCGTCTGCTGCTATTGTTTCCCAAAACACCAGTGCAAGCTTTGCACACGGCCCTACAGAAACAAGAGGTACAAAACCAGTGCAAGCTTTGCACACTGTCTCTACAGAAACCTGTACAAACTTGACAACCTTGTCTGAAATAGGAAAGTAGTCCTCTATCCTTGCCTTTCATGTGAAGCCAGAATCTCTGAAAAGACTCTCTGCACTGGGAATGGAGCCTAAGATGTACAGCTAGGAGCCAGTGAGATGGTTCAGATAAAAGGCACTTGCCACAAAGCCTGACAACCTGAATTGAACCCTTGGGATTCACAATTGCCCTCTGACCCCTACATACAGGTCATAACACATGTGCAGCCACCCACACCCATACTAGAGAAAAGTGAAAAGAATTATGAAAGGTTATAGCTGCAAGCAAGAGTTTGTTATGAGACAGTATCAGGCTCTACAGCCCAGGCTGGCCAGCAACTGGCTATATAACTCAGGCTGGCTTCAGCCTTCCGGCAGCCCTCCTGTCTCAGTCTCCTACGTGCTGAGACAGGTGGTGTGTGTCTCCACAAGCAGCTGATTATATCATTTATGTGAAATGGTGTGACATTCACATATGCCCTGTGCACATTCTCCTATACATCCAGTAATTTCTGTATTACTTATAATCCCCATGACAATTTAAACGTTCCATATGTTATACTCCGTGGTTTAAGGTAGCAGGGTGGGAGGAGCTACTTATGTGCAATCCATACACAAAAATAAGAAAAAAGTTACTTGTAGATATAACTAACGTACATGCCTACATGAGGACAGAAGGTGAAGCAAACAATTCTAGGTGCTGGGATGACAGAATAAAGGCGTCAGCAGGGCATACCTACAGTTCCACTCACATGGACTCAGTGTAATGCTTGGCAGGTAGCACACTCAAACTGTTTTTTGTAATTTGCTTTTCAAATATTTTCAATCTGAGCCTAGCTAGAGCCAGGAAGAACCCAAAGAGGAAGACTCTACACACTAATCCTGAAACTCCTAAAATAAATGTCTGGAACCAATATGATCATTTTAAGCTAAATGTTAATCGTTGACCTATATGCCCTAACATTCACCAACATGTGTTACAGCATAGAATGTGAAAGCATTCAACTATGGTCAAAATTAGGAATGAAAGATGCAGCTCTAGAAAACCTGGCGCTGTCCTTTGGCTATGAGGACGCACACACAGCAAGATAAAAATGAAGCATAAAGACAACCAATCCAAACTCCCAAAGAAAAACTAAACAGAATCCCTTTAGTTTTATACTGTATGACAGAAGAGGAAAGAGAAATGAAAACACATTTGGGAGAATCAGGGTCTGGAATCTCAACAGCACTGAGGCTAACTTTCCATAACAAATAATTTCCAAAAATAGGACTGGCACAAACCTGTGTTGGGATTTGTACCAGAAATGTCACTAGCCCTTACAACTATAAAGGCTCTGGGAATGATACCTAATGAGTGAAGACTTCAGAACAAAAGAATATCTAAGTTATTTCTCTGGACAGAAAATTGACACCTTTAGAGAAAGGCGATGATATCCACCCCATTGCCCTGCTAAGCCAAAATTAAAACATGGATTTCCTGAGCAGCATTAAGAGACCCACTGTGGATGCTATTATTGACCTTGGCTTGGGAGGGATGCATTAGGAAGCCCGACCGTCTCCACGGGTTGCAAGCAGCAGAATTGCCAGGAGTTAAAAGCACAGACTAGGTGCTCCAAGGAGCCCCCCCCTCCAAATTACAGGCCTAGGGGCCAGCTGATCTCGAAGTTACAGAAGTTTTTTGAGGCTCGGACTGGATGAGGCCACAAAAGCAGTTTGCAAAGAGGCTTTAGACGTGGGCGAGGCAGAAACAATGACAGCCGCGCCACTAGGCCACACACAGTGACCTCTAAGCCCTTCCGAGCCTCTCTGCGGGGAGGAAGATGGGGTGCTAAGATCTCAGGGGCGCGGCCTGCACACCCATAGGTCCTTTCCCTGTCCCCGCACGGCACACGCCGCTGTCACCCACTGAGGGACCAATTCAGGTTCCCCAACGGTCGCGGGCACGGACTCCCAGCCCCAGGCTAAAGTCACCTCAGCAACAGCGCAGCCATCTTGAGTTCCGGCCTGGACGGAAGTGACGCATCGCTCCTCCCCCGGGTAGCCCTCCCTTTGCCGGCAGAACCGGCGGGGCGGGGGTGGAGGTGGTGGTTGGCTGTCATGTGACACCTCAGAGTTTTTAGGCTGGAACTTCCTGTGGGTTCCTCAGTTCTGTCTTTGTGGATCGTGGTTTTTATTGTTTTGGTTTTTTGGGTTTTGTTTTGTTTTGTTTTCCGGTTCTTCGGTTTTCCTCTCTAGCGCCAGTTTCTAGCGTCGTATGTCAAAGTTTTGACAAACTCGCTAAGTGGTTAAAAGTTGTGCATTTACCTGCCTGAGTGTTTATTTGGTAGGACTTGCTCTACCTGACAGCGGCTTTGCCGGTTTATTCAGGATTTCAAAGGCCCACTTCAACCCCCTCCTTCCACGTTGTCCTAAAAATCCCCGAGTTAGCTGGCTGAGACACCAAGGAAAGAGCTACTTTGGCCTTTCTCTGAACTTGGTGCCTCCTCACGGTTCTTCAGCCCTAAAGAGATGTTAGGCAAGCACTATACCTTAAAGCCATATCCCCAGCAAGATAAGCACACTGTACCCCAGTTTGGGCCGTAGGGAGTGTGGGGCAGGCTGTCAGAGGGCTTTCCACCATCATTTTCAAGGTTGGCATCCTTTCTGACCACCTCCTTTAGAACTGGCAATTCCAGGGCTTGAGCTGCAGCATGAACCAAAATCCCACTGGCCAAAGACAACGCTCCTTTGTTTTTTTTTTTTCAGCGATATGTGGGTGACACCCACAGCCACAAGAACCTAGGGGGTGTGGAGGAGAACCCACTTTGATTTATATATACTGTATATCCACGGTTTTGAGGAATCCAAGTGCAGAAATCAGTTGCAGAGTGCTCTCAACGGAGGAAAGAAAGCGAGCAAGAGAGAAACAAGTGAAATAGAATGTCAAAGTTCCTGACCCTGGGCGCTGAGGGGTGGCAAGGCGGAGGGAGAAAGAATAAAGGGAGGCAGCTCTGAGCAGCTCTAATTCTGTAGCAAATCTCTTTTGAGATTATTAATATTCAGATTCCATTTATATTTAGCTCTCTAGCTCTCTCCTGTCTTTTTCCTTTCAGGATTTAAATAGCACAAATTTGCTTTTTTCCCCTGAATCAAATGAATAATATTATTTTGCATTTCTATAACGTTAGACAAAGAAATCACTTTGTAGACTTTTAGGGACTTTAGAGGTCCAACACTATATTCAGTGCAAGAATCTCTTTTGCAGTGTTTCTTGATCTTCAAGATGGACATAACACAATTCAGTGCCAGCTACCTCAAAAAATAAGTTTCTATGCTGGGAGCAGTGGCTGTGCCTATAGTCCGGGCACTTAGGAGACTGAGGTAAGAAGATCAAGAGTTTGAAGTCACTCTCTGGAGACAGAAAAAACAAAACTAAACGATGTAAAAAACAGGTTTTAAAAGTTTAGTGAGCAGGTCAATCAATAGAAAGTTGTTCTAGTAAATACAGCTTTCTGCTCCTGAACTCCCTCCCAGTCATCTTTCCAACCCTTTTCTAACCCAGCTTGGCGACACACCTGCAGTCCTAGTACTTAGTGGATCAGGTGTTCAAGATCATCCTCATCCTCATCCTCAGCAACATACCAAGTTCCAGGGAACCTGGGCTACATAGACAGTATTTCAAGAACAAAAATAAGAATAAAATGTAACAAATTCCTCTTTAATTTAGCTCTTTTTTTTTTTAATGGGTGTTCCATTTGCTTGTATGTCTGCACACCACATGTGTGCTTGGTGCTCCGAGAGGTCAGAAGAGGGTGCCAGGTCCCCCTGGAACTGGAGTAATGGATCTGTGAGCTGCCATGTGGATGCTGGGAATCAATCTCCATGCTCTGGAAGAGCAGTTGGTTAGTCTTCTTAATTGCTGAGCCACCTCTCTAACCCCTTCACTTAGGGCTTGAATAATTTTATTTAACATATATGTACTATTGTTTTTTTGCCAATCTGTGAAAGTCCTACAGAAGATTCAAAGATACAAGAACACATTGACCTGTCCACCTGAAGAACATACAGCCTTAGCAATGTCAATAAAGAAACAAATATAAAAGGTATAGATAAGAGCAATGGGTCGACCGGAGTGGGTGGGGCCGGAAGGGGAAAAAAACAGGAGTAGGAGGTAGATGAAGAGAAAGTGGAAAGAGGTGAAGTTAGGTGGGGATATTGATTACAGCATCCTATAAACATTTGCTCATGAGGGAATTTATAATTAAACCTATATTTAGTATTTCATCATCAGAAACCTGGCGTTAGCCACGAAACTCACAAGAGCTGTGATCTGAGATGCATGGAAGGTGTTAAGAGACTGTTAGCTTCACACAGATGTGCCTGTTAGGCCTCATAGGCAAGACTAAGCTGGGAGTAGTAGTTGATCCTATGTAATCCCAGCACTCAGAAGGAAGGAAAGGGGCCAGGCCAGTGTGTGTGTGTGTGGGTGGATTGATAGATAGATAGCCTGTCCTAAGCAAACAATGATCACTTCTCTCAACATTCATAGCCTAAACTATAACTGATAGAAATAAATTACATTGAAATTCAGACCATGGGGCTGGAGAGATGACTCAGTGGCTTAGTACTTGCTGTCCTTGCAGAGGACCCAGGTTCAGTTTCCAGTACACATACAGTGGCTTATAACTATAGCTAACTCCAGCACTAGAGGGGATCAAATACACATACATACATACATACATACATACATACATATGTACATACAGGCCAAGCAGTAGAGCACATAAAGCAAAATAAATAAATGTAAAGAAAGAAAGCAGAAATTCAGATTTTAAACTTTAAGCTGAATTTCTAACTTTAATAACTTTATGTTATTATTTGAGACAGGGTCTTTCTCTATAGCTCTAGAGCTCACTATGTAGGCCAGACTGGCCACAAACTCCCAGGGTATGCCTCTCTCTCTCTCTCTCTCTCTCTCTCTCTCCTGAGTCCTGGGATTAGAGGTGTACACTACCACACCCAGAGAACCAAACTCTTTATCAACAGTTTTTTTAAAAATAAGCAGTATAAAGCAAGATCTATGATCCAAAGTAAGAAACAAGGTAGAGGAGATGAGAGAGGGACACTTGCAATGAAAAGCACAGTCATTTCAGATGATCAGGAGGCAAGAGAAAGAGGCAGGAAACTGGATATTTCCACAAGATTTTGTTTGCTAGGTTCATCTTAAAACTCAGCTCATCTACATAATTGATGGTAGTGAGTAGGGGGAAAACAACAACAACAACAACAAAACAGAAAACTGGGGCCTAGAGCGATGGCTCAGAGGTTAAGAGCATTTGCTGTTCTTCTGGGTTCACTCCTAACATTCACAAGGGGGTTCACAACCATTCCAGTTCCAGGGAATCTGATCCCCTCTTCTGGCTTCTATAGTCACCAGGCACACACATGAAACACATATATATATACATGCAGGCAAGCACTTATTACACATAAAAATAAACTATTAAAAAAAAATGAAAACCTCAACTCTAGTCATGTAGACAATTCCAAACATCTCCCCTTGTTTGTTGAGATGGTCTCTGATAGCCCAGTCTGACTTTGAACTCCTGACCTTCCTACTTCCTGCTTCCATCTCCCAAGCACTAGGAAGAGAGGCATAAACCACAGTTGACTTTCCCATCTCTAATTCTATCCCACAATTCTCCAGGAGATGCTTATAGTGTACTACATTAAATTCACCCTCTTTAGTCTGTCATTTGAGACCTTCAGACTTCCTGTTCAGACTTCTTTCCAAGTGTACCCTTCCAAGACCCCCCACATCAAATCAAATGTGGACAGAACATATCTGCTCTAAATATATGCAGAGCTTCACAAATGTCTCACACACACACACACACACACACTTTCACCTCTGCTCTTACCTTTGCTGTTCCATCTAGCCATCATCCCTCCCATTCCCTTTTTCAAAATGGCTGCTCCTTCAAGGTCCCTATATAACACTGCTTCCTAGACCTGACGCCTCTTTCCTCTGAACTTCCTATAGTAAGTGGTATTTCCAGCGTTCTGTGCACTAGCAGTTGATGAGTTTGCCCTCTGCTTCTCCCCTCTGCCTCCTCAAACTAGATCTTGAGTTTGTAGAAAGAGAATTACCATTCTAATATGAGCATTCGCAAACGTTCCAAATAGCCACCGAGCAGGACAATAGGCGGTCTTGATCATTTAAACTGCCGAATTGCATAAGGCATCAAAGGATTTCCTAACGGAAGGGGGGTAAAATCTGGGCTTCTTCCTGGAAGTTTCCTGGTAGAGAAAATCTTCTATCTGGGTAGACTCTCCCAGGATGCAGGGAGATGGAAAAAGTTGGTCCCAGTGGGATTTATAGGCTACATTGTTGCCATAGCAATGGGAACAACAACAGACATCCTAACTTGGGAGTGCTCAGAAAGAAACTTGCCTCTAGGTCCTAGGGTTCTCAGGCAAAGAGGCTAAGAAGGAATCCTTAGCCATGGCCTTTTGGATATAGGTTCCTCAGCTTGTCTATTCCTCAGAGAAGTGTGTCTACACCCCTTTTCTGTCCCTCTGCCTCACCCCACCCCAACATTCCAACCTAGGGTAGGGGGAGGTCAGTATACACAAAGCCCTCTGTGTAAGGGGTGGTATGTGTCCCCCCCACCCCTCCACCCAGAGTATACAATGCTCCTTCTGCTCCATGCCCCCTGCCACCCTCCCCACCACCTCTCATTTGCACATGCCAGGCTGCCATTGGTCACTGGCTCAGGACAGCCCCCTCATGCTGGGGATCCAGGGGATTTTAAGCAGGTTCCAGAAAACACCACTCAGTTCCTTGTCCCCACTCTCTCCATCCCACAGACACTCTGGGCCCTTGCCCCTACCCCAGCTATGGCTCCTGGGGCTCCCTCATCCAACCCCAGCCCTATCCTGGCTGCCCTGCTCTTCTCTTCTTTGGGTAAGTGGAGCCACTGAGTCCCAGAAACCTGAGATTCGGTGGTCTCTCAGCAACTTCCCCCATCTTTACACCCTTCACTGCTAAGAGCCAGCAAGGGAGAGCAAGATGATGTTATGATTAGGTGTCGGGAGGGAAAGTACAGATCATTTAAGGGAAGCAGGAAAGGTATTTCCCGAAGAGACATAGTAAAAGAGATCACAGAGAGCTCTCTGAGCACCCGAGTTGGAAACCAGTCAGTGACCCCCAGATGCATGCCTGTGAGGAAACAAAAAGAGTGTGGGAAGAGCAGAGACAAACTCTGGGTTCGGGTCCCCTTCGTTCCCTTTCATTCCCTAGTGGCCCAAGACGTATCCAACCTTGATTACCCAGAGGAGAAAAATCAGGGAGTATGAATTAACGAATGAGTCCACGCTGTGGTCTCAGCTTCTTAAATGGAGTTCCTGCCTGTGGTTTCTCATCTCTAATGTGAGTGAATCCTAGGATCTTGTCCCAGTAAAGCCATCTTTTTAAACTTGCCAACCCTTTTACCTTACCTTTGGCAGATGTTGAGTGAGCAAGAGAACATCAAAGCAAGGTTAACTAAGTAGAGCCTTCCAAAGTGCGTTGCATCCTGGGTTAGCAATAGGTATGATGGAGTAAGAGTGAGGATGAGCAGCAGGAGAGGGGAACAGTTAGAAAATCCAAGGTCCTTCCCTTGGTCAAGTTCAACTCCTTGGGTTGTAAACCCAAAACTTAGACTTTTCTGCTTTACATTAGACTATTCTGTGATATCCCAAAGCAATGTTGAAGATAGGGAGTTAGAGAAAGCCTTGGTAAAGTAAATGGGGAACCGGGGAGTCTAGGGAGCAATAGAGCTCTGTCCTAATCCTGGAACCAGAGTTGAGAAGAGCAAAGATTGATGACATGATAGGAGGAATAGAAGTCCAAACAATAAATAACCCTCTTTGTTACACTGGGGATTCCCAAGAAGGCTCTCAGACAGAATTCCCTAGAGGTAAGTAAAAGATATTGCTTGCTAAGATGGGACAATGAGGGGGGAGAGGGTGTGGTATGAGGCCCTCCCCAGCATTGGCCAGACAATGAGACTTTGTTTGGTTGCCTCCTCCTAAAGGACAGAAAAGTCTATAATTGTTCCTACCCAGAGCCAGCCCACACACATAGACTGCCTGAGATGACTCTCTTTGTGTGGGTGGCTTATAGGGGTGGCACTGGGCCAAAATGACCAAGGAGAGGGTAAGGATGGATGGTTGGATCACAGAGGTCCACATGCAGAGTCACCTAGGTGCTGCACTTGAGGTCTTCTTCTACGACGGTGATATGAAGTCCTTCCTCCCCTGGATCCCTAGTCAAGAATGCACTAAATGGTAACCTGGGATGCAGCAGGCAGGCATAACAGTTGTGCCCAGCAAGAGGACTTGCATTCTCTAGTCGTCGTCGTCGTCGTCTTCTTCTTCTTCTTCTTCTTCTGCTTCTGCTTCTGCTTCTGCTTCTGCTTCTGCTTCTGCTTCTGCTTCTGCTTCTCCTCCTCCTCCTCCTCCTCCTCCTCCTCCTCCTTCTCCCTCTTCCTCCCCTTCCTCTTCCTCTTCTTCCTCTTTCTCCTCTTCTTATTCTCCTTCTTGCAAGAATTTGAAGTTATTGTTCAGCCACTCACAGTACGATTGATATCTATGAGTCAGCATGGAAAACTACCTCAGATACATATGTTCTTAATCCAAAACCAAAAGGGAGAATTTAATGCAATATATTTGTGTATATACATTATATTTTAAAGAGCTCCACAAAACAAATTTAGCCATTTGTCATAAGTACAGGTACAGCTTGAGTTTATTGCATTTATACTGAGTTTGATACATAGAGAAAACTAGTAATGGGTGGTTCTATCGGGGGGGACACTTTAGGAAAGAAATTGGTTGTTAGTGAGTGTCAAAGTTAGTTTTGTCTGCATTACTTGAACCATTTATGAAAATGTATGCATAGGATGGTGGTGCATGTTTTTAATCCCAGCACTCAGGAGAAGTAGCAGGTGGATCTCTGTGAGTCCCAGGCCAGCCTGGTCTACATATTGAGTTCCAAGATATCCAGAGCTACATAATAAAACCCTGTCTTAAAACAAACAAACAAACAAACAAACTCAGTATATCTTAATTTAATTAAAATATTTAAAACCCTACATCTAATTAAATTGCTTAGGAGTTAGATATCAATTGTTGGCACATGTGGTAATTCCAACATTCAGAAGGTGGGGCAGGAGGGCCATAAGTTCTAGGGGACTTTGGGTTATATAGGAAGACTGTTATATAGGAAGTTATAACTTTGGGTTATATAGGAAGGAAGAAAGAAAGAAAGAAAGAAACAAACAAACAAACAAACAAAGAAACAAAGAAAGAAAGAAAGAATAAAATGGAAAATTAGAATTGGATACAATTCACTTTCTAGAGTCCTAAAGAAAAGCCTGGATTTCATTTCCTCTACACTGAAGATTTCCCATCCAAGTACTAACCAGAGTTGACCCTGCTTACCTTTAAGAGATAAGACAGGGTTGGATACATCCAGCGTGGTATAGCCATGAACTTGAAGGACATTCTTTATGCTGAGACCTTGAGCAGATATAGCATTTACATTAACAAACTGAGTTAGTCCAGACAGAGGTAGGCCTCCAAATATTTATTTCTTTGCTAAGGCCTTACCACTCTAGCCCCTGACTCCTGGTTGGTCTCATATCCTCTTTGAAACTGACTGGGCTCTTGTGTGTATCTCATTTTCTTCTGCTTACAGTGCTGTCCCCAGCCCTGGCCATTGTGGTTTACACAGACAGGGAAGTCTATGGTGCTGTGGGCTCCCAGGTGACCCTGCACTGCTCCTTCTGGTCCAGTGAATGGGTCTCAGATGACATCTCCTTTACCTGGCGCTACCAGCCTGAAGGGGGCCGAGATGCCATTTCGGTGAGTGCCCGGGTAGTGGTGGGATGTCCTGGGGTCAGACACAGATAGGTACTTCAAACAACAGAAAGAGAACCTGGGCTACAGAAGGGAAAATGTTTTATGAGCCATAAACTCAACTGCAGAAAGGTAAGCAGCAGTCATTGTTACCTTGCCTAGAACCTGTGTGCCCTGTCCCCTCCTCACAGGCCAGGATCTGGGACCTTGAGTCTGGAGCCAAGTTTTGGCAGCTTTACACACTAGGATTCTTTCACACAATTTCTGTCATTCCTCACAGATCTTCCACTATGCCAAGGGACAACCTTACATCGATGAGGTGGGGACCTTCAAAGAGCGCATCCAGTGGGTAGGGGACCCTCACTGGAAGGATGGCTCCATTGTCATACACAACCTAGACTACAGTGACAACGGCACTTTCACATGTGATGTCAAAAACCCACCGGACATAGTGGGCAAGACGTCTCAGGTCACACTCTATGTCTTTGAAAAAGGTGTGAGAAGGGACAAGGGACAGGGTTCTGGGAGGCAGTTCAAGGAGGGTGTGGGGGAGGGCTGATAGACCGTGAGATGGGCAAATAGCCTCAACTGACAGGCGGTGCAAGCCTTTAACCCCAGTGCTGAAGGATGAGGGAAGCGGGCCGATAAGCATAATGGGACTGGCTGTAATCCTAATACTCCGAAGTTGGAAGCACATTGATCTGAAGTTCAAGGCCATATTTGGCTACATAGCAAGTAGCCAAAGACTACTTAAAGGTCAACCTGGACTACATGAGACGCCTCCCCCCACAAAAACAAAACAGTAGTAAAAACCAAAGCAGCTTGGCTAAAATTCTCACATTTCCAATAACTGGAAATAGGTATAATGAGAAGCAACATAGATACAGGTTTCTGCTTCCTCCCCCTTGAGACCCGCGTATTTCTTCTCACTCCCCTCCTAGTGCCCACTAGATATGGGGTGGTGTTGGGAGCCGTGATCGGGGGCATCCTCGGGGTGGTGCTGTTGCTGCTGTTGCTCTTCTACCTGATTCGGTACTGCTGGCTGCGCAGGCAGGCTGCCCTGCAGAGAAGACTCAGGTAAGGGGCGGAGCCTGACTCCCCACCTTTACAGGATGCCCCAGGCTGCTTCAGTGGTGGGAGGGTCAAAGGAAAGAGGAAGTTGAGTGTACTGGGTTCCAGTGAGGCTAATCCTGCTGCAACCTCTCTTCCCGCAGTGCCATGGAGAAGGGGAAATTTCACAAGTCTTCAAAGGACTCCTCAAAGCGCGGGCGGCAGGTTAGCAGGGCTTGAGACTGGGGAGGAGAACGCTGGGAAATCCGGGACAGCAGTGAGGGATGGGTGGGCATGGTCAAGCCCAAGGCTGACTGTGCAATCCCCGCAGACGCCAGTGCTGTATGCCATGCTGGACCACAGCCGAAGCACCAAAGCTGCCAGTGAGAAGAAATCTAAAGGGCTGGGGGAGTCTCGCAAGGATAAGAAATAGCGGTTAGCGGGCCGGGCGGGGGGTCGGGGGTCTGCAGCGGAGTCTTCCAAAGGCTCTCAGGTGGTGGTCATCGAGATGGAGCTTCGCAAAGATGAGCAGAGCTCGGAGCTCCGGCCTGCAGTCAAGTCCCCCAGTAGAACCAGCCTCAAGAACGCCCTCAAGAACATGATGGGCCTGGACTCGGACAAGTGACCCGTCACATCCAGGCCCTGTCAGAGCAGGGGACCTAGGCTCCTCTTTTTTCCAGGTCTAGGTACTTTCCTCTTGCTCCTCAGCCCTGCCCTGCCCTTACCTCCCAATGAGATGTAAAGTTTCATTTCAACCTTCCTTTCCAAGACTTGTACTTCTTCGCCTTTACCCCTCGGCTTTCCGGGAGCCTAGGGACTAACCCTACTCCTCACCTGCCCCAAGGGCTGTGTGTTTGGTGCCTATCACTCAGGCACCGAGAAGAAAGGGACCTTGATAGCCTTTGCCCAACTCCAGGCCACTTGGCCTTCCCATCTCCAACCCCCAGCCCCCAGCTGATCCCCTGGCTCCTTCCTGCTCTCTCCTTTCTTGCCTTCTGGTGGTCCAGCTCCACACTCTATCCCCGGGCTCAAATCCACATCATGCAGATCAGACTCTCCATCAGGGTTTATTTAGGTTGCTGAGTATTTTTTATTTGTCCATCCATTCTTTTGTTTGTTTACCTGAGCCCACGGCCCCATGACCGAGGACCAATGACGTCATGTGGCTTTTGCAGTTCCCCACTCCTACTAAGTCTTTACTGGAGAGCCGGCCAGGCAAGCAGAGTATATAATCGATGCCCTCTGACCACTCTGGAGCACAGTTCTGGGACTCCGAGATTTGGGGGAGGAGAGAGAAAAAAATGGATCCTCACAGGTCAGGGGTGCAGTAGGGGGCTTTAAGAAATGTCTTCAAAATAAATAATCAGGAGAACAGGAAGGAAAGGAAGTGGTTGAACCCGGAGACACAGGGGACTGTTAGGACTTTTCTACATTCTGTATATTTCTCCTATCATCTCCAAATGCCCTTAAATGTTTAATAAACACTGACATTTCCAGAAGCTGCTGCCTCAGTTTTGCATTTCAAATCCTCATAAGAATCCCGTTCTCTTCTCTCATTCCCAGGTCACATTTCTCCCTCATTAGCTGGTTTTCATTGCCAGGTTTGATTTTCTGTATTGGCCCATGTAGCATAATAGGGAGAACTCTGAAATAGCCTCACAGGCACATTTATGTACTAAAAACTATCCAGTGAGCTTGTACTACGTCCTAATCTGTGGCAGGCCCTGCTTTTACACGTGGAAACACAATAGCTTTCTTTACCAAGACCTGGATTCTAAAGCATGCCAGCCACTCACTGGTTGTCTGCCCCAGAATGCTTACTTACCTTTAGTAAGCTTGGTTTGCACTTCATAAATACAGGAAACCATTTTATCCACCCTGCACAATTCCCAGACCTTCTGTGAGAATCAAGTAAGAGACAGTGTATGGAAACCTTTATAAGCTCTAAGCTTATAAAATTGTGCATATTGTAACATATGACTAACTTATTAAGGGTCAGGTCTCGCCTAAGGGAGTATATTTTAGGGAATGTAGAGATGGTCAGAGCACCCACGTGGAGGCTCACAACCATCTGTAACTTCAGTTCCAGGGTCTCTGATGTCCTCTTCTGGCATCTGTGGGCAACAGGCACACACATGGTATACAGACTTACGTGTAGGAGAATCACTCGTACAAATAAAATTAAAATAAAAAAGGAGTGCACTTTATAAACTAGTACAAATCTCCTACACACTTACAAATATACACACCTAGAACTTTATGGTGAACATGGCAGTACATACCTACAATCGCAGCACTTAGAACATACAGTCAGGAAGATCAGAAGTTCAAGACCAGTTCTGACTAAATAGCAAAAAGTTTAAGGCCAGCCTGGGATATAAGAGTTCCTGTTTCAAAAACAACAACTTTTTTTATTCTCTATTTTAGATACATTATTAATACCTGGCTAGCCAGTTTGTTGATAATATCAATTTAGATATGTCCTGGAATCTTTAGATGATTGTGGAAAAATGTAACAGCTTCTCGTAGGGGTGGGTTGGGGAGGGGAGAGCATCAGATTTCCTGGAGCTATAATTACTGGCCATTGTAAACTGCCTGATGTGGGTGCTGGGACCTGAACATGGGTTTTCTGTAAGAGCAGTGCACAGACAAACTGCTGAGCTACTCTCCAGCTGCCTAAAAGGATTCTTAATAAAAGACTCAGACTCAATGTCTGGGGGAAAACTAAGATTTTATTTCATACGCTATAAGAAATAAAACATTAAAAAGTGTGTTGGTACATTACTATAATTCTGGCATTCAGAAAGCTGGACGGTAAAGGGATTGCTAGGAGTTCAAAGCTAGCTGGGGTTACAGAACAAGACCTTGTTTAAAACACAAAACAGAATTATAGCCCCAAGCAGTCACCCTAAACAAATACACATGAGTAGACCTGAATGGAGTCAGCAGGCTGTGTTAATACATCACACACACACAGCACACACAGCACAGCACACACAGCACAGCACACACACAAACACACACATGCATGCACATACACACACACAAACACACACATGCATGCACATACACACACACAGCACTCACCACATGCACACACACGCACATGCATGTACAAACATGCACATGCATGCGCATTCTCTCTCTCCAGTAATTAAAGAAGAGGTTGTCATAAATTTGTGAAGGAGTGAGGGAGACAATTATTAAAAGTAAATATTTGCTTAAAGTCTGGCAGGTTGGCAGATGACTGCAATTTTATCACTTTTGGGAGAATGAGGCAGGAGGATTGCCTTGAAGTCAAGGCCAATCTGGAGCCAAGAGAGAGGGCACAGGGAATATTTGCTTAAACTCCACAAGGAGAAGACCTTTAAGCAACACAGGAAAGCTAAAACTCACACAGGAAATACTTCAGATCTTATCCTTTTTATTGGCAGAATACACTATAATAAATATTATAAACAAAATCCAAACGTTAATTGGTAGTGATAGAGAAATTATAATGCATTTTCATAGCTTCCATACTTCCACTTCTATCTACAGCCTCATTTATCTGTTTCCCTGTCTGATAAAGCCATTTGAACACATCTGGTCTGGTATATCTGCACCATGTCCCACTGTCTCCTGCCAGTCTACCATAATCACGGCCATCACTCCACTAAAATTATGTTCCTCGAAGAGCATCAATGATGACCATGCAAAACATGCTTGTAGAATAGCATAGTGTGTGTGTGTGTGTGTGTGTGTGTGTGTGTGTATCATTGATGATTGAACCTAGGGCCTTGTTCACTTAAGTCAAGCACTCTACCACTGAGCCCAGCACTAGCCCCTGTTATCAAAACTCAATGGTCACTTTTGAGTCTTTGGCAGTGTTCAGCATTTTCAACCATTTCTCCTTTCTTTGGTAATTTTTTACCACTTGGTTTCCTTGAGATAGACTCTTCTGCTTTTTGTTGTTTTTATCAATTTGAGAAATGCATGAATTAACGTTACAGCAGAGATCGCAATATTCTCTTTGGTTTATCCCACATATTGTGGGTTTATTCTGATATTAATGCTTAAATTTCCACAAGGTTACAATTAGAGATGAATACACTCTTCCCCCTTAACCTGTTATTTTTGAAGTTTTGCTTTTAGATTTATTTATTTTGTGTGTATGAGTCTTGCCTGCTTGTATGTATATATATATGTATGTTTATTCAAGTGCCTGTTGCCCAGGGAGTTCAAAGGGGGCATCCAATCACCCGAAACTGGAGATCAACACATATTCTTACCCAGGAACCGTCTATCCAGCCTCTATTTCCCCAATTTTGGTGGAGCTTTGTTTATTTATTCGTTAGTTTGTCTGAGAGTCCCACACTGTGTCCCAGGATGGTCTTGAACTTACTTTATAGCCTAGGCTAACTTCAGACCCTTCAAGGGCTAAAGCTCAAGTCATCAGTGTCCCAGGAGAGTGCCCTCAACTGCAGCACTATCTCGATGAGATAGTGATCCCAGTGAGACTTTTAAAGGGTGTAGAATAGTTCTGTTGCACTGTCCAGGTCATTGTATCGTTGTCTAGCATCTTTACTTTTTTCTGGACTTTTAACTACCAGGATCTTCTACTCTGTATAGTCACACATACAATTGGTTTTTTAAAAAGTAATTACTAGCCGGGCAGTGGTGGCGCACACCTTTAATCCCAGCACTTGGGAGGCAGAGGCAGGTGGATTTCTGAGTTTGAGGCCAGCCTGGTCTACAGAGTGAGTTCCAGGACAGCCAGGGCTACACAGAGAAACCCTGACTCGAAAAAACAAAACAAAACAACAAAACCAAAACCAAAACAAAACAAAACAAAAAAGTAATTACTAAAACAAACCAAGAAAAAAAAACCTTCCATAGATCCTTGAAACTTTCTCTAGAGGGCAGTACACCTTTCTGTTGAGAACTCTTTAGAAGTATAAATTCAGCCTGAGGCCCTCTTAAAGGTTGGAGAAAGAATCTAGCCAGGGTCTTGAGCCTCCTGTTGGTTCTTTTTCTCCAGGTGCATCAGCTTTTCTGAGACCCATTTATCTATCTGGCTCATATCCAACTACTTTTAACTTCAGAGAGCCTAGTCATACATTCCCTGAAGCAGCAGAAGAGGCATCTGGATGAGACTAAGACACTGTTAGAAATCTGGGAGTCAGGTAAAGCCAGGCTGGGGTCATCCCAAGAAGGAAGAAAGAGGGTCTAGATGCTATGTGTCTGCTATGTAGGAACAAATAGGTATTCCAGAGGTCAGTTAAAGAAGGGCCTGCCCTGCCCCTCTGCCTTCTAAACCAGGCTGGACAGCATCTTTTACAATCAACCTTTAGTTATCTGTGTCATATAAAACCCACAAGGTCAGACCACCTGAATTCTACCTCTACTTTAACTACTGATTTGCTTTGGTTATTTAGTACCTCAGTGGCTCATTTTCTTCATCTGTAAAATGGAGATACCAGTACCATTGTAAGAATGTAAATGAGCCAGAGGACGGTGGTGGTACACACCTTTAGTCTCAGCACATGGGAGGC
Organism: Rhynchomys soricoides; assembly: GCA_019843965.1. Taxonomy (NCBI): domain Eukaryota; kingdom Metazoa; phylum Chordata; class Mammalia; order Rodentia; family Muridae; genus Rhynchomys; species Rhynchomys soricoides. The sequence goes on along the minus strand of JADRCH010000861.1, from coordinate 921,594 downwards.
AGAGGCAAGTGGGCCTCTGTAAGTTCAAGGCCAGCCTAGTCTACAGAACAAGTTCCAGGGCTGTTATACAGAGAAACTCTGTTTGAAAAAAAAATTAAATGAGCTAATATATATGAAAGTGCCTGGAAAGGGGACTGACCCACACAGGTACTTTACAGATCTTCCTTACCATTTCATGGTCTATTTGTAGCATGAGACTCAAGAATCACCACAATCTAGGGAATGAGGATCCCAGAGGACCCCAACTATGAAGCCTTCTAAGTCAACAGAATTCAATCCAGCAAAGAATAATCACAGGTAACCTTGTCTTCTCATTTGCCCACTGCATCCTTAGATTCTGACACAGCCTCCCCTCTTGACAAATGAGGAAACTGAGCCACGAAGACATTTATTAACCTTGCCAAGGCACATGAGTCATTGAACTAAGACTAGAACTCAGGACCTAGCATTGAGAGGACATTTAGGGACAGGATTTATGGACCTGCCTGTCACGCAGGTTTCTAGGTATGTGAGCTTTTGGCTACCTTCACCATTAGACTGCTGGCATCTGGAAATACCAGACAATTACATCATGCTTGGAGACTCAAACTATGTCTCTAAAGGTCAAATTCCCATTCTGTGGACATTTTTACTATACACATCCTTTATCTCCTGTTGGTCACATCATCCCAATTATTTCCCAGCATGCTATAGAATTTTCCTAGAAAGGAATTTTCACTGCTTTGCAATAAATCAGTACCACTTGCTTACGTAAGCCATCACTTTCTTCCTGTCTTGAGAACACACATTCAATGCTGTCCAGATCTGGCTCTTTGAATTTCCTAAGACCCCAAATAAAGTTCCTTTATTTTTACAGTCTCAATGATTGAACTGATCGACAGTCATGATGATAAATAAACTCTAAAGGAAGCTCAAAGCCTGAGGGAAGCAAGGACTGCCAATTCTCTCCTAAGCCATGACATCCAGGGGGGAATGTCAAGAGAGGAAACAGGGAAGCTTTTGTCTTATGACCAGGATGATTTTCTGCCTATCTATGGACCACGAGTTTCTTGCCTTTTTAGATTTAGAGTCAGACCTGCCACATCACCAAAAAGATCACCAGTGATAACTAACACTATAGAAAGCAAAACTCCTCACGCACAAACTCTCGTTTTCCAGAAAAGCACAGACAACAGGGACTACGTTTAGACCGGTTGTGAAAAACAAAGCTGACAGCAGCTAATCAGGATGAATCCAATGAGAACTGATTCACAGGCATTGAACATGTGGCAGGGACAAGGGAGCTACTATCTCTGCCAACAATGTCAGAAATAATTACATGTAGCTGGTGTTTCAAAAGGAAAAAAATACCCATCCCTTCATCCCCTGCTCTTTTCTCTATGGCATTTGAAACCAGATTTCCCATTCTGCCCAGCTCCACGTCTGGGTGCCACTTGTAGCTGTCTTTGCTGCTTCATGGAGTCTTCTTTCTTCCACCCTTCACCCTTTTTCCACCCTTTCAATCCCCTAACATTAGATAAGGGAGAAAAAAGAACAGAGGAGAAAGGAAAGAGTTCCCTGAACAAAGAAAGTAGGGGGCAGAAAGGGGGGCGATGTTATCGTTAGGCTACTTACGGCTGATTAGGGGAGTTGAGCTCCTTCGGGCAAGTTTGATGTTCAACATCAGGATATCTCATTTCTTCTTCTTCTTCTTCTTCTTCTTCTTCTTCTTCTTCTTCTTCTTCT
>JADRCH010000861.1:874790-915838 GCA_019843965.1 Rhynchomys soricoides | reverse complement strand
TAACCATGGAGATAGACTCCCCTTTCAATCGCATATGAAGCACTGTTGGAAATGACCTCCTTTCAAATCCTGCAACAAAATGCTCTACTTTGAGCATCTGCTCCTTCTTGACTGCCGGATGCTCCAGCTGTGATCGCCCCTTTCTGTTCACATCACTGGACATCAGCATTCAAGACCCTCCTCTTCTCTACCCCTTCATCCTGAGACACCCAAGTGCTGCGGTCTCACCTTTGCACAACCGGTGCAGCTCATCGAAGCTCCCGGGGTTGGGCAGCGGCTCCTCTCGACGGTGGCTCCGGCGGGGTAAAGTCCCCATCGGTGCCAGGCCCAGGGTGTTCCCCATTTTAGTCCAGAGGACAGGGAGGGGTTGGGGTTAGCCTGGGGAAAAAATCTATTGCTCCCTCTATCCCCCACGGGTTCCACCCCCCGTCATCGGGCTCCCCAGTTTCAGAAACTTCCATATGGTTCAATGCTAGACCTGCAATAAGGAACAGTAGGGGGAGAGAGCACCGATGCGAAAGTTGAATCCCGGGCACACTCCCGCCCCATCGTTGATCCCTCACCCCCACCTGTCACCTCAGTCTGCTCTCCCATTATCTAGTCTTAACTACTACCACAGACTTCAGCTGACTTCCTAGTTTCTCTGTTCTTCATTCCCACGTCCCAAGGGTCTGCCCGCAATGGAACACTAGCCCTTACCATCTCAGATCATCCTGCTGCCTCTTTTCCCTAGGCACACCCCGGTCATCTTGATGGGGGCAGCCATCTTGAGTAATGGCAAAACTGCAGCTTCACCCTGTTTTCCCAGCATCGCCATAGGCGCCATCTTGGAAATGGGCAAGGAAGCGCCCAAAGACCCAACCCACTCAATGATGAAAAAGGTGCCTCAATTCACTAGTGACCAATAGGAGAGGAGAAAACAGAAGAGTGGCAGGCCTGACGGCCCCAGAGCTTCAGTTTGAGCTGCAGTGGCGAGTGGGAGTTTGTGGGTGGCTCTTTAGACTTGAGTAGAAGGCCCCCTTCTAAGATCGTCCAGCCTCCTCAAGGTCGTGATAAACTTGTGAGCATTCAAGACACTAGAGGGAGCATTTTGCCTAATAGACTACTGGAGTTCCTTAAAACCGGACGTGAGAAACGTGAAACTATAGTTTGAAGACATAATGAAGAAAGACTCAGGGATTGTGAAGACGTAATTCACTTTACCCTCCACCTTCCTGAAAGCTGCTGGAGCGTCTTCACAGCTCTCCACCGTACGCCTTCAAAGGACTGCCACTCACAAACACAGCTCTCCCCTAGAAAACAGAACCCTACACACACCCCCCCCCCCCCCCCCCCCACCCCCACCCCACTTCCTCCCTCTGGAATTCACAGGCCTTGCTTTCTCGTTAGAATAGAAATGACCATGAGAGTTTAAGGGGAAGGAGAGAGTTGTAGGCAGAACTAACTTCTGAAGCAGCTCTCTAGTTATTATTTACTTGCAGAAAAGACAAACAAAATCTTTAGAATACAACGACAGCCTGAAGTTATGCTCTTTCCCCCAGGGCCCCGGCAAGCAGTAATGTGACACTAAAGATAAGTCCACAAGAAGACAACTGGAAATATGCAAGATTTCTTGATTTTGAGGGTTGGAAATATGGGTAAGAGGGTAAGAGCACTGATGGGGCTGGTGAGATGGCTCAGATGCTTCCCCAAAGGTCCTGAGTTCAATCCCCAGCAATCACATAGTGACTCCCAAACATCTCTAAGGAAATCTGATGTACTGTTCTGTCGTTTGCATTCATACATGCAAATAGAGCATAAAGAGAGAAACCCGGGGGGGGGGGGTAGGTGGGCACACGAGTGTGCCTACTGGCTGCTATTCCAATGGACCTAGGTTCAAATCCCAGCACCCACATGGCAGTTTATAACTGGAATTCCAGTTCCAGAGACTCTGACACTCTTACACAGACTCATGTAGAAGCAAAACACATAAATAAAATAAAATATAAGATTTCTTGGTCTTCGGCTACACTGTCCCTCACCAGCTTCCACATATCCACCCTCATATCTCTCACTAATGTTCCAGTGCACACAGGGTAAGCTTCAGGGCAAAAGGGTGACCAATAGGAATGTTTTCAGTGTCTACTGAGCTGGGCCTAGGGAATGTACCTCTGTCCTTCCACACAATTAGAGCTGGGTCCAGGGGCCAGGACCTAACTGATAAGGGGATCAAATGACCAGGCACCTTTGACCTTTATTTAGACAGAGCCTCTTAACTACTGAGGTTGGGAGCAGGAGGGCAGAAGCTGTTTCTTTGAATTTGTTTTTTGGGGGCAGGGATTCCACATTGATGAGAACCCATAAATGGACTTGTATTTCATGATTCTTTTAAAGGACTTTCCTTCATGAAACCTGTCAACCACAATAATTCCAATGTATTTTCTCCATGTGTCTTTGTATGTCTGTGAGGTGTATGTTCTCATCCCTCCTTCCTGTCTCATTACACATCAGCTCTTCCATAACCCCCCATTCCCTTCCACCTCCTATCTCAATTCATTTCCCTTCTTCTTTTTCTCTTCCTTCCTTTCTCTCTAAAAAAAAAAGAAAAAAAGAAAAAGACAGTCTCTCTATGCAGCCCTCAAACTCACAAAGATCAATCTGCCTCTGCCTCTCCAGTGCTGGGATTAATGGCTTGTGCCACTATGCCTAGCTCCTTTCTCCTTCTGTTCCCCAAAACCTCTCTGCCAAATTGCTATGAAGGGGTGAAGGGTTGGGGAAATGAAGTTTGTTCATAATGAGGTAAAGGTGACAAGGGCTGAGAGCTTCATGTTGGAGCTTTCCAGAAAGATAACTTAAAATCCTGATTACCTGATTGATATGTATAAACCCATCAACTCCTGATCCCAAAAGAATAAATCATAAGCAGACACTGGCCTTCACTAGAGTTTATACCCCTGTGGTTCACTGCGACACCAAGAGTCCCTTTTGCTTGTTCTTTTGTCCATTTCTAAAGCTTATTTACTCCAGCATGATCTCTGCCCTTCTGGACTCGCCATTCTCTGTATCACCTGACAGGGGTGGGGGTGGGGGAGTAGATGTATATATAGCCCCTACCTCCAGTCAAGCCAGAAGTAGACGTGAAGGACCGCAACACAGACCCGGTATGATGAGGGAGCAATGTGCAAAGAGAATGGGACTTTAATTGTGGAAAGAGAAGGAGCTAAATTAAAGTGAGCATCCAGGTGGGGGGATCCCTGCAAGGGGGCTGAAGCCCATTTGATGTTGGTGTTCTTTCTCACCAGCAGCACTGTTCCTAGGCCGCATTCTGCCATCATGAAGCTGCTTGCCATGGTCGCACTGCTAGTCACCATCTGTAGCCTGGAAGGTGAGTTTTTGATACAGGAGAAACCCAAGGAAAGAAGGTGCTGAGAGTCTTGGCTGCCCAAATCTCTTCTTCTATAGCCAAGTTTGTCAACCAGAGGACTCAAAAGGAATATTATTCTTTCTAAAGTCTAAAAAACCAAACCAAACCAAAACCACCACCAACAAAAATACCTAGCAGGACACCAATTCGGGGAAGAGGGGGAAGAGCTTGAAAGCTGGGTGGGTCCTGCTGGGTGTGAGGGGAGACCGGGATTCATGGCTGGCAATCCAAATGCAAAGACTGTGGTACATGTTTGTGCAGGAGCTTTGGTTCGGAGACAGGCAGAGGAGCTGGATATTCAGAGCCTGTTCAGTCAGTATGTTCAGAGCATGACTGACTATGGCAAGGATTTGGTGGAGAAAGCCAAGACCTCAGAGATTCAGAGCCAGGCCAAGTAAGTCTCTGGGAAGGAGCTCAAAGGACTACAGGACTGTTTCAAGGAGGAAAACAGTTCTCACAGGAATCTGAACTCAGGGGTTGGGCTTAGGGAAGCTTAGGCTTAAATTGGGGAGAAAAATCCCTCCCTCACCCTAGATAGGGGCAGCAAGAAGTGGACCTTGGACTCCAATCTGTAGAGTCTGATCCTCTGTTGCATGGACGGCCTATCCACTCATCCTCAAACAGGCTTTGCTATACCAGGGTACACCAGGGTATATTATTTGGGGACCCTAGTCAGTCTGCTCTGACATTCATCACCAACAAAAACCCTGTCAGTGAGTAGGGCCCTTCACACTAACCTCTGGTCCTTTCCTTCCCCAGGGCTTACTTTGAGAAGACACACGAGCAGCTGACACCTCTTGTCAAGTCAGCTGGAACTAGTCTGATGAACTTCTTAAGCAGTTTAATGACCCTCAAGAAACCAGATCCTGCAGCTAAGTGAGATGTGTCAGGACCAGTCTTCCTACCCCAGCTGCCCCGCTGGCCACCGCTGGAGCCCCTCTCCCTACCTTCTGCCTATTTTCTCCAATAAACGAGGAAGGAGTTAAACTTTGTGCCTCTTGTGTCTTGGGTGATTGGGAGAAGTAGCAGGGTGGGGGGAGGAGAAGGAGACAAGTTTTGGTGCCATGGGTGGAGAAAGGATTGAAGAAACAAGCAGTGGACATGGCAGAGTAGGTGCCTGTGATTTGCCTCCAAACCCAAGGGAGTGTCCTGTGTGAATAACTCTGTAGTGTCACTGAAGGACATGGACTCAAGAAAGGAATGAAAGGCTCTCAGACAAAATCCCTTCACTTGAGGTTATAGGAAACAAGGGTAACCCTCAGAATTTCATCTTCACCTTTCTGTAAAAAGATGATGAGTTTTGTTGTTGTTGTTTTGTTTCATTTTTTTAAAAAAAGAGCCTGGCAGTGTGACTCTAGACCTTGTCTTTCCTTTTGAGCCTGGGGAACACTGTTTCCTCCACCCAACAATAAAGAGGTTAGCCTAATCCTTTTCTTCCAAAGTGCTTCAGTTTCTTGATTCAAAACCTCTAATTTAGCCTTGTGTGGTGGTGCATGACTTTAATCCTAGCATTTGGGAGGCAGAGGCAGGCGGTTTTCTGAGTTCAAGGCCAGCCTGGTCTACAGAGTGAGTTCCAAGACAGCCAGGGCTACAAGGGAAACCTTGTCTAGAACAAACAAACAAACAAACAAACAGTGCTGTAGTGCCCAACTCGCGAGACCCCCCAGAAACAAAGACCACCAGGAGTCGACTCGATGCACAATCAAGAGGGCTTTAATCAAATCAAGCTAGCTTGGACCGCCACAAGATGGCGTTCCTGTGCTCCAGGGAAAGGGGCATTTTAAAGGCAGTAATCACAAGTGGGTGGTTAGGGGGTTTCTATAGTAGTGAGAAGCTGATTGGCTGTAGGCAGGAATGCACCCTCCGAGGCTTGGCCCCTGTCAGTGGACAGGGTGGGGATCTTAACATTCTGCTCGGTGGGCAGGTGGGTCATTCTGTTCAGTGGGCAGGTGAGTCATTCTATTAAGTGGGCAGGGAGTCATTCTATTCAGTGGGCAGGGAGGGACCTCCCTGGGACATTCTGCTCCTGTGCAGGCCAGAAGTTTAGTTTCTCGGGCCCTTAGTTTGGCCCATATGGCGTCTGGAAAACAAAATGGAGTTAGCAGTGTTGTTTTTAGCTCCACAGTGCATGCTTGCCTCACAACCTAGATTCAGTTCCTGAGGGCCCATATGATAAAGGGAGACAGCAGACTCCTGTTAAGTTGTCCTCTGACCTCTACATGCATGACATGACACACGTGCACTGCACTAAATAAGTGTAATAACAAATAGGGGGAAAAAGCCCTCCTGATGGGAGGCTGGCAAAGTAGCTCAACTGGGTAAAAATGCTTGCAGTATAAACCGGATGCTCTGAATTCGATCTCTGGTACTCTCAGTGGTGCCTACTGAACATACTTGTACTGTGGTGGCTTCACTTCCCAGCCCTAGTAATAAATAAATAAAATGTAAAATCTCTCATGTGACTATGCACAGTAGTATATGCCTATGGTCTCAACACTGAGGAGGCTGAGACAGGAGGATCATTTGAGCTTAGGAGCTTAAAACCAACCTACGCTGTATAACGAGACCCTATTAACAAAGAAAGGAAGGAGGGAAGGAAGAAGAGAAGAGCTACCTTCCCAGCCCTCCACTTTAAAATACCCTGGCTCATGCCTCATCTTGAACTAACCTTCCTACAGACTGGGACTGACTGGTTCCAGTTTCTTCCAATTAATCAATCTCCTTCAAGACCTTCACCGTTCATAACCATTCCCCCTTCTCTTTTCTTTCTTTTTTTTTTTTTTTTTTTTTTTGGTTTTTTGAGACAGGGTTTATCTGTGTAGCCCTGGCTGTCCTGGAACTCACTCTGTAGACCAGACTGGCCTCGAACTCAGAAATCCTCCTGCCTCTGCTTCCCAAGTGCTGGGATTAAAGGTGTGTGCCACCACTGCCCGGCTCCCCCACCCCTTCTCTTTTCATTCAGTATTTCTGCTTCTCACTAGGCCCACAGAAATACATCTGTAATTGTAGCTACTCAGGAGACTGGAGCAAGAGGATCTCAATTTCAAGGCCTGCCCAAGCAACAAAGCAAGTTCAAGGCTGGCCTGGAAAATTTAGAGACTCTTTCAAAAGGAAAAAGATGCCAGCATTTGGGAGACAGAGGCAGTTGGATCTCTGAGTTCAGGTTCAGCCTGGTCTACATAGTAAGTTCTAGGCCAGCTAGAGCTACAAAATAGAAAGACCCTGTCTCAAAACTGAACAAACAACCCCTCCCCCTAAGAAAACCAACAAAAATAGTTTAATGGCAGAGTCCTAACCTAGTATGTGTGAAACCACAGGTTCAATTTCTAGCGTTTGAACAACCAGTGTAGAAACAAAAATAAAATAATAATAAAAAATAAGTTTCTGTTTTATGTAGAACAATGTATAGAGACAAGAAAGTCAGTGTCGCTGCTTTCAAGGTAACCTTAGACAGGTTAATACTTCAAAGAGTCAGGATATCTTATCTAGGTCAGTAAGCAGATTAAATGATACAATGGAAAGACAGTTTTAAAATATAAATCATTATGCACCGTAATGTTGTCCAGCACAGGGGATTTGACAGAGGTAAGCTTGGACTCTCTGGCCCTTTCAAGAAGAAATGCAGGCAGGGCAGAGACAGAGCTGGCTGCACCTAACAGGGCTGAGATCTTTCCGAGCAGAGCATCCTGGAGACTCTGGGGAAAGGGCAGGTACTGGCAGGGGATTCCTTGTGGAAAAATGACTTCCTCTTTAGATCCGACTTGTTCTTCTTGGCCTTGCCTACCTCTCTAAGGCCCTTCTTGCTCCCAAATCCCCTGAAACTTCTCATAAACTCTTCCACGAGGACAGTGCCACGATCCTCGTCATCACATTCCTTGTGAATGTTTAGCTTCTCAGCTAATGCTAATTCAAGCATGCACATGCTGTATTGATACCATCTAGATTGGTGACTCTTTTGGGTTAGACATACAGGCTTCCCCACAAACCAATCATGATTCATTTTTCAGACACAAAAAGCCATACTGGGCACAGAAGGAATTTCTCGGGTTCTAATGTCTCCAAATATCTCTATTCCCAACACAGAGTGTGAGAATGCTCTCTGCTCCGGCTCCAGCTCCCAGCACGGAGGCACCGACGGTCTCACCTCTCACCCAGACACAGTCAGCATTTGTCTGTCAAACGGACATAGCCACTCTGGAGTCCTGCGTTCTCAGGAGCCGAGTTTGTATTCAAAATTCTATCGTTACTGTCCAGCTGGACACTTAATCCGAGCTCTACAAGTATTTGACAAATGACAAAATGAACTGAGTCAGATCTCTGGCAGCTTTATTAGGAAGTAATCCCTTCCCATTGTTTAGTGAGAGTTGGGGATCAGGGAAGGAAAGAGGAATGAAGCAAAGGAGGATGGAAGAAAAGAAACGTCAGTGAGTAACTCTTTAACAGAGATGGGGACCTACTAGTGTACATTGATTTAGAGCCTAGCTTCATTATGGGAATAAGGTCAGCTAGCTTTAAAAGTGCAGAAGTAGCATAGCAGTGTCAACCATGAGGGCTAGGAGAGAATTAGAGTTGGAAAAAGAATGCAACCAAGAACATCTGTTCTAAAGTTATTGGGGTGGTTTCTCATGCTTCAGAGTCTCATATGTCTCCTGGTTCAGGGTGTTCAGGCCCTGCGGGAGAGTCAAAGGATGATCAGGAATTTGAGCCCATCACATGGCCCCCTTCCACCTCAGACTCCATTCCTATCAAGGTCATTCCCATCCCCAGCCTCTTTTTCTGACCCCTAAGGTAGGAATAAAAAGAGGTTCACTCACTGTGTAGACAGCATCTGATTTCTGCAGAGATGGAATGGAAGGAGCAAAGCATTAGAGACCCACCTTCTTCAGGGCCCCTCACCATTTTCCTTCCCACCCAGGAAGTATCTGGGTCAAGATCAACATTAGCTGCCTTAAGCTAGGAGCACTCACATGATTGCTCATTTACCAGTATGACTACAAACACACTTCAGAACAACATGCAACTCTCCAGCGTATTAATGGTCACCTTTGTGGGAAAACTGCTAATTAAGTGGAACAAGTCCACCATGATGGATATAGCCTCTGGGCTCGGTGCAATATGGGAGACTCCCTTTCTTAGCAGGGTTTTCCCTTTTCTGACCTTGTCTGGGGAATTCTAAATCCACACTTATGCCTCTACCTGAGGAATGTCATGTAGCCTCAATTAGATTATAGGACCAATTTCCTTTCTCCTGACAAACCTGTTCAGCCAGAACCTGAGATTCCTGAAATGCTTCCCCATGCTAATGAGGTATACCAAGTACCCTAAGCCCCCAGCCAATGACTTTTACCCTTTCTGAATGTCCCTGCCCTCAGTCCCCCAAAACGTTATAAGCTTTGAATCACTCTAAATAAAGTCAATCTGCCTACTAACAGTGGGTCCCAGTGTGGTCATTCATCAAACGTACTCACAGGGCTTCCAACAACATCTCTGCTCCCTTTGCCCTCGTGGACTGAATTGGTCAACAATCCACGAGGGTGGGGAGACCCACACACTTCTACTTAATTATTTCCTGTCTGGATATTTTATTTGCAGCAAATCTAGATGGTGGGTTGTTACCCATGCTGAGTAGAGGAGCAGGATACAGATTAACACCTAAAACACACGCCTTCCCAGAGGCATCAGACCTCAGGCTAAGGCCCTGGAAAGGTTGAGAGCCTGAAAAGAACCGTTGACATGCAGATGTGGGAGACTCGTACCTCACGGCTGGCTATAGCGGCCTTTCGGACCTGGATCTGGAGTGGGGGGAAATGGGATCAATAAAGGAGAAGTTGGAGGCCCATCTCTTTTCCCTCCGAGCCATAGGGTACCCCCCTGGCTCCCCTTCTTGCTGTCCCCCACCCCCACTTCTGGGTCTAGTTCTTAGACTACCCCACCCCTCCTTACCTTGAGTCGACAGTAGAGCAGGGTAAGGACAATACCATACAAAAACAGGATAGCATCCAGGATATAGCAGAGCTGGGGCTCTCCCAGGGCAGCTGAGGGGATACAGGGTGCCCATGGGACCCGGTGTAGAGGGAAGGGCCATCCCTCAGGGAAGGGAAAGGGGTCAGAGGGTAGGACAGGGGCTTGTGGGGGACCTTCTAAGGAAAGAAACTACCTCCCTCTCTAGACCATTGTTTCCCCTCTTGCCCCTCAGACCATGACAGGAACAGGACAGGAAGCATGAGGGGTTCTGCTGTAGTAGGACTTAGGTTTACTATAGACTTTCCTCTCTACCCACCCGATAGCTCTTTTGAGTATTGTGTTTCCTCTCTAGCCACCCTTTCAGTATTGTGGTTCCTCTGGCATCATTGAGTACTTGGTCTACCTCAAGGACCCATTGGAGCTTACTGGGCTGAGACAAAAACAAAAAACAAAAACCCTCAGCCCAGAGGGGGAGGGGAGAGAGAAATAGTGGCAAATTTCAGCAGAGAAACCACAAGAGTATGTCTCTGCTAAGTCCTGTGACCTGTGGCTGAGGGCTGGACAGGAAGGATGTGAGCTGGGGAAGGAAGGGAACACAATTGCTCTCTTATTGGTCATCTTTGCAGCCTCACTGCTTTTTGCCTCACCAGACACTTAACCGATACCAAAAAAAAGAAAAAAGAAAAGAAAACGAAGCGACTGTTCGTCAAGGCTCTTGAGATGCCATTTGGCTTTGCACATGAAGCTGGATGGTGACCAAGAGAAGGACCACAAACTAAATCTAAACTGTGGATTCCTCCTGCTGCTATCCTGCCCTGTTAATCACGCTAGGCTTCCAGTAGGGAGAGTTTGTGCAACTAAAAAAATTAAAAGAATCACACAGGAGCTGAAAGTGATGGGTTGTACAACCCAGCACTCGGAGGCTGAGGAAAGAGCGTTGCCATGAGTTTGAGGTCAGCTCGAGCTACACAGTGAGTTCCAAGACCAGCCTAGGAGAGAGTGAAATCCTGTCCAAAACAAAACAAAACAAAAGCTGCTGCTGCGGTGGTGGCAGAACTCGGGAGGCAGGCAGGTGGATCTCTGAGTTGGAAACCAGCCTGGTCAACAGAGCAAGTTCCACGCCAGCCAAGGATACACAGAGAAACCCTGTCTCAGGGAGGAAAAACACCACTGCCACCAACAGAAAACAAAACAAAAAGCACCCAAAAAACAAGAAAACCCCCAAAACAAAGGGCACAGGAACTGAACATGGTAGCCCCATACAACTACACAAGGCTAAGGCAGGAAGATGGCGAATGATGCCAGCCTGGGCTATATAATGAGATCCTATCTTGAACGCTAGCACAGGATCTGGGCTCCAGAGAAGGAACCCAGCCTTATCAGGAGCAGTAAGTGAATGTTAGCTTGCTGCTGGGACCTTGACATTTTTTGCATCCCTCGGCTGATGCATGAGTCTCTAAGACCTGACACTTTACACTCCCAGTCTTCCTGACAATGGTGTAGCCCTGCCCACTTTCACACAAGTCGTTACCAAGATTAGTAAAATTCTTTTTATTCTACAACACTCGCACACACGATATTGCATAAATCTCAAAACTACCCTGTGAAAGAAACATCAACTTCACCATTTTATGGATGATGAAACCCAGGCGCTCAGAAAAGCTAAGAATACACTCGGGGCCAGAGTTAAGCAATGGACTTGGAACTCAAATCTAGGTTTCCTGCTCCCAAAGTCTGTGCTTTTCTCTGTGTCCCTCCTTTCCAGTCATTCTCTGTTTCCCTAAAGTTTAACCCAACCTCTGAAAAAAGCCAGCTGTCAATCAGCAGTGCTTTTCAAATCTCCTTGCTGGGCATGGTGGTACAGACCTATTACCCAGCATTTGGAAGAAGATAGGAGGATCAGGTGACCAAGGTTAGCCCCAGCTAAACAGGGAGTTTCAAGGCTAACTTGGGCTACACAAGTCCCCCCTCGTGCTGATATTTTCCCAGTATAGACAGACCACACAGTAAGCGATGCTGAGGGGAGTTCATAGGCAGACTAGAACCTCAGAGCTGCTGCATTTTGCTGCCCTTGCTTTTTCTTCTCAGCTGATGACTTAGACTCTAGGACCCTGTGCTCTGTTGCCTACTTTGTCAGTTTGAAGAATGGCGTGGCCCTCGCCATCCCCAGAAATGGTATTCATTTGTTTTGACCCCCCTGCCTTACTCCCAAGCGCAAACAGACCCTAGCCCCAGCTCCCAACAGAGCATCCCATGGTATTGCTGATCAAGAAATAAAATCTTCCTAAAGCTGCTCTCCGTGCTGTACAATCCTGTCAATGCACCCTTCATATAGGGTCTTAAGTCAGTATGGAAGGTAAGAGAGGGACAATAAAGACCCAAATAATGGTAGTACCTGGGTGGGGACCCTACCTCAGCCCTGTGCCCACTCACCCAGGGCCAGCCTTCTCCTACCATCCCCAATTCCTGCCCTAGATTTCCACTCAAGTCCAGCTAACGCTCACCGAAGCCTTCCACTTACCTGCTTGTTCCACCAAAAGGAGCAAGAACAAGATCACGGCTGGGATCATCCTGGGTGGGGGCTGGGCACTGCGGCGCTGGGAGCTGGTGATCGCACACTATGACAGAACTTTGCAGTTGTGCCCACGAACAGTTCCCTGACCACAGTTCCCTCCTTCCTGCCACGCCTTCACCCACACTTTGGCCCCTTCCCCTTCCTGTACTACAGACCAGGCAGCTCCCGGAAGGGCCAACTTGGGGTGCTGGAAGATCTGGCCTCTAACCCACAGAATGAACAGACTTTCATGCTTGGGAAAAGTTGTCTCTATCTGCCATATTTAACACTCCCACCACCACCCGCCACTCAGACGTACGTATGAATGTATGAATGTATGTACGCAGCCAATTATGCCCTGAGACTCCCTCAGACCCCACCATCTCTTACCTTCCTACCTATAACTTTATACATCCAGTCTTCATGTGAGTTAGCAGTCTTATAGACACCAATTGGGTAGGAGCAGGAGGAACTGAGGGGAAAGGGGAAATGGGGAATGGAGAAGTGGAAAGAACAAGACTCAGAGAGGGGGTGGAGAGCAGCTGAGAAAACTAAGGTTTAAGTCAGAGAAATACAAAGTGAAAGGCAGCAAGACACCAAGAAGGACACATTAGAAGTGAGCTTAGGGGCCAAAAGGCGGCTAATTTAATATAATCTCTCCTTTTCTAGTACATGCACAGAAAGCCTGTACAGCTAAGTACAAGTATGTGCATGTTTGCTTATACATGCAGAGACACACAGCCTTGTTTCCCACCAGACACAGGCCTCGAAGAAGCAGCTGACAGGCAAGGGAGCATGAAGGCTGTGCTTTTGCTCATCGGTCTATTTCTCCAAACACAATATCCTGGGTACCTGAAAGGTTAGAGAATGAAATGTTATCACCAGAGGTCCAGAGTACATTATGATGTCCAAGAAACTCAGACCCAGAGGCCAGGACACAGTCGATACTGAACAGGAAGAATTTGGTTTTTGCTCCCAAACAGAATCCCAAACCCCCTGTCTTAGACACCTTACTATATAATAAAAAGGTCACATACCTATGATGGCCACGACATCTGCCAACATGTGTCCCTTAGACATCTTGTCCAAACCAGCCTGCAGAGATGGGGATGGCAACAGTGTTAACCCAAGTTTGCAGAGAAGAGCTCTTAAAAATCCTATCTGAAGGCCTGTGTAGGAGTACACACTGTTAACCTCAGCACAGGGGAAGATGTTTATGAGTTTGAAGCCAGCCTAGTCTATACAGAGAATTCTAGGCCAGCCAGAGACCTTGTCTCTGTCTCAAAACAAAACAAACACCACAACAACAAAATCCTCAAATAAGCTGAGCACAGGAGCTCATGCCTGTTATTGTAGCACTTGAGAGTCTAAGGCAGGAGGATGACAGTGAATCCAAGGATAACCCGCACACGTACTGAGTTCCAAGCTAGTTTGGGTTATATAGCAAAACTCTGTCTTAAACAAACAAATGAAACAAAACAAAATTTCACCCAGGAGTTGGATGTGGAGATGTAACCCTGTAATCCTCATACCTGGGAGGCTAAGGCAGGAGATAATAAGTTTGAGCCCAGCCCTAGCTACATAGGGAGTTCTAGACACAATAGGGCTGTACAGCAAAGTCCTATCTCAAAAAGCACAGTGCTGGAGAAATGGTTCAGCAGCTAAGAACATGTATTGCTCTTGTTGGGAACCCAAGATTGGCTCCCTAAACAAACAACAGGTAGTTGGTTGCTGCCTGTAATTCCAGCTCCAGGGATCTGATGCCCCCCTCTGGCCTCTGCAGGCACTGCACTCATGTGACATATGTATATATGTATGTGTGTGTGTGTATATATATATATATATACACACACACACACACACACATACACAAGTTAAAAATAAATACTAAATAATTTTAAATAATAGCTGAAAAAGAGTAACAACACTCAACCAAGGTGAGTAAATTATTAATGTGCTGCAGTGAGAATCATTAGGATTGTCTTACCAGGTGGGCAAAACCGGGAGCCTTGATCTTACACCGGTAAGGGCGGCTGCTGCCATCAGACACCAAGTATACCCCAAACTCTCCCTGTCCACGGAAGAAAGTTAGATGCCCCATTAGTGGGAAAAGCTCTTGGCTACCAAACCCTGTCTGGCTTCCCTTTATACCTCTGTCACTAGTGGGGGAGTGCTTCATTCGCTGTCTGCCTTTGGCCACCCACTCCACAGAGGCTTCCCTCCTCTCCCTCCCCTCCCTTACCTTAGGAGCTTCAATGGCAGTATATGTGGCTCCTGGAGGGACTTGGTAGCCCTCAGTATACAGCTTAAAGTGATGAATGAGTGACTCCATGGACGTCTGAAGGAAGGAAAAGGGAGCATCAAGAAACCAGTTCCAGCTGGGTGCTGGTGGTGCACACCTTTAATCCCAGCACTTGGGAGGCAGAGGCAGGCGGATTTCTGAGTTCGAGGCCAGCCTGGTCTACAGAGTGAGTACCAGGACAGTCAGGGCTACACAGAGAAACCTGTCTCAAAAAACAAAAACAAACAAACAAACAAACAAAAAGATTCCAGCACTTGGGAGGCAGAGGCAGGTGGAAGCCAGCCTGGTCTATGGAGAGAGTTCCAGGACAGTCAGGGTTGCACAGAGAAACCCTGTCTCAAAATCAAATCAAATCAAAACAAAACAAACAGAAAGAAACCAGATCCAAGCTCTAGACTTGGGCTTTCCCCTGAGAGACAGCAATCTCTACCTTCAGGAACCCACATGTAAGTCAGGGAGAGTGAAGACAGAATAAATGATGAACGCTGTGAGAGCTGAGTCTTAAAAAGTTAAACAGAAAGGTAGGATTTAATCCAAGGCCCATGCTCCATGGTTACTGGCCCCTTGCAAAGACCCCACCTTTCTTCCCTCTCCCTGTGGCCAACCTTCATCTCTGCTCGTTTAGGTGGGGACACTTTGGCATCATCAACCTTGATCTCCCCCGGAGGCATCTTGTTCAGACACTGCTCAATGATTCGCAGGGACTGGCGCATCTCCTCCACACGGCACAGGTACCTGAAATAGATGAGAAAGACTCAGAACAAGAGAAAGTAGACAGAGAGGTAAGCAGGAGTCTGGATGGAAGCCCTTCGGGAGACCTGAAACATGTTCAGTAAATGGCCCTCAGTTTCTCCTGGCAGTCTCTCCTTGGCATCGCTGCCCATATACACCCTGCAGTGCCTTGACTCTATCATTAAGTCCGTCTCCAAATCCTATCTTTCAGAAGGTGGCCTGTACTTTCCCCCTTCCCCTCTTACACACAGTTTGGACTGCAGAGTAAGGGAGTCGAATGGAAAGATAAACAAAGAGACCGGTGGTGGCAAATCTTACTCAGGGTCAGTAAACAGGAAGAGCGTTGGGTCGGGAGGATTCCGGGCTCAATCACTGCCAGGCTAATCTGTAACTTAGGCTTCAGCTTTCTCAGCTACAAATGCAGTCCAAACTAGTTCTAAAATAGGACGGTGGTGTACGGGGGACAAAGAAACAGCACTCTGACTTGGTACTCGTGGAAGTGAGGAACATACTGTGGACTGTGAATGCTAAGCACTCGATCGAGTTTAACACATTCCCCAGGTTCCTACAGATACCAGGAAACAGAGCAAAGAAACCAGCCAAGAGAAGTCAAGCAAGAACGAAGAACTGAGCAATGATTCGAATCTTACCTATCGTAGCAGTCCCCTCGAGAACCAACAGGAACATCAAACTCGACCTGGTCGTAAACATCATAGGGCTGGGTCTTCCGCAAGTCCCACTGGATGCCTGAGCCTCGGAGCATCACTCCACTATAGTGTACAATGGACATAGGACCGTCCTCCACAAGAAAGGACACATGCGCTTCCCACCTCCCTCCCCACATTTGGTTATGGAACAGAAACTCAGCACGGAGAGGAGAGTACCAAACACACCTGAAACCAAGACCTGGGCTCTAACTCTCTGCGGCCTCTCCTACCCCTGGGAAGAAGTTACACTCTCCTACCTGAATCCATAGTTAAGTGCGTCTTCTGCTGATACAACCCCAATGTCGACTGTCCTATTCCGCCAGATTCTATTGTTGGTCAGCATCTATGGATGGAGAAACCCAGTGCGCTAATACTCTTCATGACGATCTCCAAAAGCCTCTGTACTTACATACCACTGGGTACTAAAACCCCACAAGCCCTTTTGGAAGATAAAGGCATTATTTTCCCCGTCAATTTCTATCTTACCTCCTCCACCTCATCAATCCGAAGCGAGAAGTTCTTGGAAAATTCATAAATGTCATCCATAAGCCCAAGAGGTAGGTCCTAGAAGCCAAGTGGTGATGCTTGTTAAGCACCCCTTTTCCAAAGGATACAGAGTTCTGTCAGCCCACACTGCCCTCCAGTGGTCACAGAGGAAATGTGGCGGCGGGAGAGGCGCGCTCACCTGGTGCACTCCTCCTGGTCTGATGTAAGCAGCATGCATCCGGGCTCCAGACACCCGTTCATAGAACTCGAACATCTTCTCTCTCTCTTCAAACATCCAGAAGAAAGGAGTCATGGCACCAATGTCCAGGGCATGTGTGGTCACAGCCATGATATGGTTTAAAATCCGTGTGATCTCTCCAAAGAGCACTGTGAGATGGAAAGACGGGAGTGACGGAAGGGGCTGGAAAGATGGCTCAGCAGAGAAAGGCTCTTGCTAACAAGTCTGGAGCCCACGTGGTAGGAGCCTTGACATGTACTGTCTCACATTCATGCGCATACACAGTAAAGAAACAAATATATATTATCATGGTTTTATTCTTTATTCTTTTTAAGAAAGAAGTATGTGGGAGCCAAGGACTCATCCTACAGATCAATCTGGGTGGAATCTGGAATCTAAATATCAAAGCTGAGTTGGGTGCACTTAAGATGCCTGTGTTCAACAGTGGAGCAGAAAGAAGGTGCAGAACCTACCTCGGATCCACTGCGCCCGGGGAGGAGGTTGGATGTTTAGCAACTTCTCCACAGCGATGGAATAGGCCTGCTCATTACACATCATGGACACATAGTCCAACCGGTCAAAGTATGGAAGGGCCTAGGGAAATAGGGAATCAAGTCACATCTAACAGACCCAGGAGTCCACTGTCTGCTGCTAGAGACCTATCCTGACAGGCACTGGAAGGCAGTACTTACCTTTAGAGTCTTAGGTGCTCAAGCAAAGCAGGATGAAATCTCCCCAAAATCAGTAACATGCTTCTTTAAACTAGCATAAAATGTTTAAAAACTAGCTATCTAAAATGATTGGAGATTTATCATTACTTTATCATGTTTGACAATTTCCATGGTAAAAATATTTTTACCATGGCCAAATTTTAAGTTATCAAAATGTAACTAAACACACCCTTGAAACACATGGCACAAAATTATGCAGTATCTTCAAGATATAGATCAACTATCTCTGTGGGTTTGAGGCCGGCCTGGTCTATAGAGCTACATAGGAAAACCTTGTCTCAAAACAAAATACTAAAACATACACACAGGTGGGGCAGTGGTGGTGCACGCCTTTAATCCCAGCACTGGGAGGCAGAGGCAGGCAGATTTCTGAGTTCGAGACCAGCCTGGTCTACAGAGTGAGTCCAGGCCAGCCAGGGCTATACAGAGAAACCCTGTCTCAAAAAACAAAACAAAACACCCAAAACAAGACAAACAAAGAAACAAAAAATATACGCAGAGAGAGAGAGGAGAGAGAACCATGTATAATCTAATTTCTAATAATAATTTCAGCAACTAAGTCATAAGATTTCCTAAAAATTGAATTCTCACGCCCTTCCAAGCCAGTGTAAATTGACTTCAGCACTGAAACCTCTCTCTAAGAGGGCCTTATACTTCTTTTTCCTCCAAGTCCCTTAAAACTGAGATTTTGAAGGAGAAAAGGAATCAGGTTTACAGTAACTTTCTCCCAGAATATCAAGAAAGCTAAGTCCCAGCTGCCTACTAAGTCAGTTCCAGCTTCCAGGAAAAAGGCGGAGTTAAAATCCTCACTGGGACAGCCTGTTCTGGTCCTGGTGTCATTTGTGACGCAGGATAATACTACAGCATTTAACCCACGGAAGCTGTGACCTGAAGCCACCGATGCTTAGGCTCCCTGGAGGAAGTCACAGAGCTGGGTCTAAGCCCTTATTCCAGGGCCTTTCTTCATGACAGTAAGAAAAAGAAAGAACAACCAACAAACAAGCAAACAAAAACAGCCTTTGGAATCTATTCCAGATCCAACTCTTTCAAGCCTGACCTTCAACTATTTAGGTCACTCAGTTCTTCTACGAAGGCAAACTTTGTCACAAACCTCCTCCGGTCACTCTGACTCACTGAGTGTTTGGAAAACAAATTCAAGAGAGTGGGAAGACACAAGAATCAGCTGTTAATCCCAAAGAGCTGACGTCTCATTGCCCCTTCTCTGCCTTCAGGGACACTAGCTTTGACGCACTCACAGGAGAGGAGGGAAACTGAGGCACTAGAGCAATGATAAAAAGGCCGGCCAAAAATCAGACAGGGAGAAGCTGGGAGTGGGCCCCAGCTCTAAGGTGAGGATGCTGGAAGAACCCAACTCATTCCCACATCCTTCACCTTCCCCCCACTCCCATCCAGTACTAACCTCAAAGCACTAACCCTCACCACCCTCCAACACCAGGTCTCAAGCTGCAGCCCAGCTGCCATCAGCAGGCCCCTGTTCACCTCCACACCTGCAGATAGGTCTTGTACTCGATGAGCTTCTCTGTGCCTCGGTGCAGGAGCCCGATGTGAGGGTCACATTTCCGCACCATCTCTCCACTCAATTCCAGCACAAGTCTCAGGACTCCGTGGGCTGCTGGGTGCTGGGGCCCAAAGTTCAGGGTCATGTTGGTCACCACTTTTTCCTTCAAAATGTCCACATCTGAGAAGTGGGAAATAAGTCAGAGCCAAATGATAATTTCCTTGGGGTTCCCTTAGGTACAGTCTCCTACACATTCTTTGGCCCACCACTCCATACCTTGTTAGCACCCTCATTCCAATAACTAGGAAGATGGCTAACAGATGGGAACAACAAAAGGAAGTTCTGAGTTGTCCAACGAGAGGGATCAGGCTCTAGAACAGCGGTTCTCAACTGTGGGTCGAGACCCCCGTCAAACGATGCTTTCATAGTTGCACAGACCACCAGAAAACACAGATATTTACATCACAGTGTATAAGAGCAGCAAAATTACAGTTATGAAGTAGTAACAAAAATTATTTTATGGTTGAGGGGGTCACCACAGCACGA
Organism: Rhynchomys soricoides; assembly: GCA_019843965.1. Classification (NCBI taxonomy): domain Eukaryota; kingdom Metazoa; phylum Chordata; class Mammalia; order Rodentia; family Muridae; genus Rhynchomys; species Rhynchomys soricoides. The sequence continues at coordinate 896,656 of JADRCH010000861.1, read as the reverse complement.
GGAACTGTATTAAGAGTTGCAGGGTTAGGAAGCTGAGAACCACTGCCACAAAACATCTTTTACTTTGTTCTTTTGCTGAGGATCAAACCTAGAGCACTGTTGTCTTGTGCACCAGTTCCACCACTGGGCTACACCCCACCTCCTTCTCTCACACAGGACCTCATTAGATTACCCAGGATGGCCTTGAACTCATTCTGTAGCCTATACTAGTTACAACTGAACCCTTGATGATCCCCCTGCCTCAGCCTCCTGAAGAACTGGGCTTACAGGCCTACATTACCAGGCTTGGCTATTCTTCGTGTTTGTTTGTATGTTTGTTTTGAGATAGGGTTTCACTACTGTAGCCCCAACTGGCCTGGAACTCACTATGTAAACCACAATGCTATGAATCCAGAGATCTGCCCACCTTTACCTTCTAAGCACTGAAACTAGAAAGACATGTACGACCACCGCTGACAGACATTTATTAATTTTATTTCTTATGGGTATGTGTGTGCCTGAGTGTGTACATACACATGTGTGTGCTACATGTGAGCAGGAGCCCACAGAGGTGAGAAGACGTCAGATCCCCAGAACTGGGAATTGAACCTAGGTCTTATCCATGAGCTCTTAACCACTGAGCCTTGCCTTATCATCTCTGAATATCATGATATATCTAAATGTATCTGATAAATGGACAATCAGTGAGAAATACACACTTAAGCTCAGCTTGGCAGTACATGCCTTTAATGTCAGCACAAAGAAGGCAGAGGCAGGTAGATCTGTGAGTTCAAAACAGCAGACTACATGTTGGGGGGTGGGAGGGGAGAAAGAGAAACATCACTACTAAATGACAGGAATGTTCACTGTTTTTGAGGCTGAGCCTCATGTAGCTAAGGCCACCACAAACCCATTACCACTATTCAGTTGAAGGTGGTAACCTTCAAATTCTGACCCTCTTACCCCTACTTTCGAGTGCTGAGAATCCAGTTTATGCCATGCTGGGTATAGAACCCAAGACCTTGTAATTGCTAACCAGGCACTCTGTCAACTGGGCTACATTCCCGGCCCAAAACACAGGGTCTTTCTAAAGAGTTCTGGCTGTCCTGGAACTCACTATGTAGATCAACCTAGCTTCAAAATCAGAGATCCACCTGCCTCTGACTCCCAGGTGCTGGGACTAAAGGCACGTGAGACCATGCAGGTTTTTTTTTTTTTGGTTTTTCGAGACAGAGTTTCTCTGTGGAGCCCTGGCTGTCCTGGAACTCACTCTGTAGACCAGGCTGGCCTCAAACTCAGAAATCCGCCTGCCTCTGCCTCCCAAGTGCTGGGATTAAAGACGTGCGCCACCAATGCCCGGCGACCATGCAGTTTTTACCCTCAAGAAACCTATACTTTTGAGCCAGGCATCATTGCTATAATCTTAGTGCTCAGGAGATGGAGGCAAGCAGATGCTTGGTCCACATGGTGAGCAAGGCTCCAAACCAACCAATGCTACATGGTGAGAGCCCATCTCAAAAAATAAAATTGAATAAATAAGTAAATAAATAAGAAGAAAGAAATGCACACTTTAACTTATAAACAACTGCACGTGAAAACTAGAAACAGATGAAATTTGTAAGTTACCAGGTAGGGTTTACTGGGCCAGGCATGATGATACTTGCCTTTAGTCCCAGCACTTGGGGTAGGGGGCAGAGGCTAGAGATGTAAACCCTCTTGAAATGCCCAAGATCTAACACAAGACAGATCTAAACAAGAGTGACATGAGAGCTGGGGCATGGTGGCACACACTTTTGACTCCAACATTTGAGAGGCAGATGCAGGCTGATCTCTGAATTCGAGGCCAACCTGGTCTATAGAGCGAGTTTTAGGACAGCCAGGACTAGACAGTGAGACTGCCTCTCAAAAAGGTGTGTGTGGGGGCAATAAAAAATGGACATAAGGAGTGAGGGCAACGGGAGGGAGTGAGGGCGATGGGAGTTTCCAAGGAAGAGCTGAAGAAACGGCCTGACAGCTCAGAGTGCAGCTGCTCTTGTAGAGGAGCCAGGTTTAGTTGCCAGCATTCCTACAGAAGTGGTTCACAACCACCTACAACCCCATTTCTAGGGGATGTGATGCCCTCTTCTGTTCTTTGCAGGCAACTGTACATGCACGACTGTCCTTATAAAACAGCCTGGCTTGGGCTGCAAAAATGGCTCAGTGGTTAAGAGCACTGACTGCTCTTCCAGAGGTCCTGAGTCCAATACCCAGCAACCACATGGTGGCTCACAACCTGGTGTGCAGATATGCATGAAGAGAGACCACTCATATACATATATGAACCTTTTTAAAAAGCTGTCTGGTACACATATGGACAACCAAAGTCTCATACATATACATAAAAATTAAAAGAACGTAAAAATAAAATTAAAAGTGAGGGCTAGAAAGATGTCTTGGTTAGTAAGAGCACTTGTTGCTCATGCAGGAGATTCATGTTCAGTTCCCAGCACCTACATGGTGGCTCATGTTGGGATAATATCTTGTGTACTGTGTAATCATTCTATTTCTGTACCCAGAAGAGATTTGAGTATAAGCCAACTTTGGTATTATTGTTTTTATGAAGGATTACCTATCACAGTGTTTCTCCATCATCTTCTGATTGGTTTAATAAAGAGCTGATTGGCCTATAGCAAAGCAGGAGAGGATAGGTGGACGTTCCAAGCAGAGATAGGAACTCTGGGAAAGAGCCAGAGGTAAGAGATCTGCCTGTCAGATGTGGAGGAAGGGATGGGTGCCAGGGTGTAGTGAGAGGTAACTAACAGCCCAAGTGGCAGAACTAAGATTAGAATAAAAGGTTTAATTAGATTATACAAGCTAACTGGGAAATCACATAGCTAAAGCCTGAACTATAATAAATAATAATTGTCTCTGTGTCATTATTGGGCCGCTGGCAGGCTGAGACTATCCTGTGATGGGCTCATAAACATTCATAACTTTAGTTACAAAGGATCTGACACCCTCTTCTGAACTCCATGGGCACCAGGTACAAATCTGGTACATAATCACACATGTAGGCAAAATATTCAGACATAGGCAGATACATATAAAGAGAATTGTTTTTAACTAAAAAAGAGAAATGATGGGAATATCTACATGGTTTGGTGACTTCTTAGACAAATATATGAAGGACAAGAGAGAGAGAGAAAGAAAACCAAGATGACTAAATAGTTTCCATATTGAAAGACAATCTGGGTACCACTGATCAAGAGGGAAAGCAATCCCAGCATATAGACCCTGCTTGCTCACTCGCGCTCGCTCTCTCTCTCTCCTTTTAAAGATTTATTTATGTGTCCGAGTGGGGTGTGTGTGTGTGTGTGTGTGTGTGTGTATGATGCACGTCTGGTGCCCTTGGAAAGCAGAAGAGAGCACCAGATCTCCTAGAACTGGAGTTCTATAGATGGTTGTGAGCTGCCACGTGAGTGCTGGAAACTGAACTCAGGTCCTCTCGAAGACCAAGTGCCTTTAACCATTGAGCCATCTGTCTGTCACAAGACCCTGTCTCAGAGTAGGGAAAAGAAGAGAGCTAAGTTGTAGTGATGGTTTGGGATTTGGCTTCCTAAACACAGAAATAGTGTAAGAATGTGCTTCCGTTTCAATCCCAGGTGTGGGAATGTGGGCTGCTTTAGACTGTCTGCAGCAGCTGACTATGATTTGCCTCTAGCAGAGGTGTGGTTTTCCCAGCTGCAAATGGTTTCCGCAACTGTATGACGCTTGGAATTCTGAAACTTTTCAGGGGGTGTATAAACACTAGGGCCCTAAGAGGTGAGGTAGTAGCTGATGGGTACTCGGGTGAGGGTGGGGGCTGGCTGCAGGTTTTTAGTAGCCGTGATCAAAGAAGAAACAAATGGAAAGAAATTAGATTCAGGGGTCTCTCTCTCTCCATCCCTTCCTCCCCACCTCTATCTTTCTTTCTCTCCTATCTAGTGATAAGGGGTGAAATGGGGGGTGTGTGTGTAAAAAGTAGGAAAAAGAAGAACCCACAAAATAGCATACCTCCTATACTTTTGGTTGGGTTTTGCTTCATTGTTGTTGTTTTGTTTTAAAGATAAGGCAGGTCTCTGAATCTTCTTCTATTTTAAAAACTTACTTGTTTTTTTTATTTTATGTGTATGAGTGCTTTGCCTATATGTATGAATATTTACCACCTACATGCAACTGCCTGAAAAGGCCAGAAAAGGGCAGTGGATCTCCTGGAACTGAAAAGACAGTTGTAAGCTACCTGATATGGGTGCTGGGAATTGAACCTGGGTCCTCTGCAAGAGCAGGAAGTGCTCTTAACTCAAAGCTATCTCTCCAGCCCCCAAACGCCTAGTTTGGATGGAGGAAAGGTGCTTGTATTTAAGTAGGTTTCATTCAAATGCTATTAGGAAAATCATGTTGTCCACAGAGAGATGGAAGTGTATGGGATCTGGAAAAAGTTGACACTAGGCTGGGCAGTGGTGGCACATGCCTTTAATCCCAGCACTTGGGCGGCAGAGGCAGGTGGATTTCTGAGTTCGAGGCCAGCTTGGTCTACAGAGTGAGTTCCAGGACAGCCAGGGCTACACAGAGAAACCCTGGGTTGAAAAACCAAAAAAAAAAAAAAAAAAAGTTGACACTAATTAAGTAACACTAAGGACCTTTGGGTATTAATTGAGGATGACTATCATTCCTTTCTTTCCCTGATAAATCTCTGATATTATCACATTTTACCCTCGACAGGGAGCTCAATAGCATTTAAAAACCAGCAAATATTTAGCCAGGCAGTAGAGGTGCATGCCTTTAATCTTAGCACTCGTGAGGCAGAGGCAGGAGGATCTGAGTTCAAGGCCAGCCTGGTCTACATAGTGAGTTCCAGGACACCCAAGACTGCACAGAGAAAAGTCGAATTGAAAAACAAACCAAAAAAATCAGCAAAGATTTCTGACAACTTGAAGCAGCAGTTCTTAGCACTCACCATTCCAAGGAGGAGGTTTCCAGTGGGCTGTTTCCTTGGAGGGGTACATGACAGCTCCCGAAAACTGTTCCGCCCATTCTATATCTGGCTGCCACTGTCGAGCACCTCTGAGGAATTAAAGATACATCCTATACCAGGGGCTTGAACAGTATGCTTGGTTCCTCTGTTCCTATTCACTTCTCCTCATGAACATTTTTTGAGTTTATAATGCGACTACAACATTTCTCCCTTCCCTTTCCCTTCCAACCCTCCCGTATGCCCCTCCTCAGCGGCCCTCAAGTTCATGGCTTTTTTTCACTAGTCGTTATTGCTGGCACACATATATTTGTGTATACATATATATTCCTAAATATGCTTTTCACTCTTATGTGAGCTCAAGGAAGGATGGCCTGAATTGTAGAGCTGTATTCTTCAATGCCAAGTCACTGACACATATGTTTGGGACATAACAAAGCTGAGGTCGAAGCTCCTTCCTAAATATGAATGTTGAGAACATCATTTATTCATGGTAAACTTAAGATTACTAAGAGATGGGGAGTAGGGAAGGCGGGAGGAGAGAGGGAAGAGGGAACTGGGAAAAGAGGGCTCAGAGAAGAGGGGGTCTCGTCGGATATGGGAGGTATCCCTCTGATCATTCATTTGAAGGTAATCTTTTACCCCACATATTTCGCTTCTGACCAAAAAAAAAAAATTCATCTCCCTTATTTCCCATCCTCCGCCACAGGAGGCTGACTGCATCTAGGAACCTAAGAAATCTGGTCTGCGTAAGGAGGGTTACAGGCCTGGGTCATTCTTTCCTCAGGGGTCATAGAGCCCTTGAAATGTCCTCAGACTGGAGAAATTCCAGTTTTGAAGAGAACGCATGTAGGAACCGCCTCCTCCTCACCTGCTGGGCTGACTCGGCAAGTGGATCCCAGACCCCGGCCGCAGCACTTGGGCTCCGACACCACGGAGGCAGCACAGAGCCCTCAGGGCCGCCATCTTTACCGGGCTGCAGACCTTAGGAAGGAGAACCGGGCGGAAGTAGCTCCCGCACGCCTCCTTGTGGGCTTCCCTTCTATTGGCACAATGGAGTCACCATCTTGGAAGCTGGCAGAGAGGTCAATTGCGAACGGAACGACATCCGGATTCCGCTTCTCAGCTTCACTTGCGCTTAAATAACAACGACTGCTGTCATCTTTAGTACGGGCGTCCCTCCCACGGCTTTCTTAAACATAACTTAACTGGTCTCTCCAGAGGCAACTTCGCGCTGAATCCCAAACTTCCCGCTATGTCCATTCTCTGCGCTAGAATTTATCTTAGGAACTGCCCTCCCACTAGGTCCCCTATGCACACTCTGTATGGGCGTTCCTTGCCTGACTATTCCTTTCCATCTTGGTCATTCTCCTGCGGTAGTCCTGCTTTCCGACTGAAACCCCAAGTTTTGATGACTATCTCTTTACTAAGAAATCCAAAAGTGTTAATTTCCAGATGTCCGGAATCGGGCTTGTGGAAAGGGACTCGAGTGCAATTGGGCAAGTCGAGCCCGAGAGCTTGCCAAAAGAAAAGGAAATGAATAGACAGCCAAAGCCACAAGCATTGGTGGAGCAAGGGTGCAGTTGGTGCAAGGATGTGGAGGCACCATTTTACAAATGGGAGAGGGAGATGCTCTGACAGTGACCCTTAAGTCCCTGTAATTCCGAAATCACGGACTCTGGAAGCACCCTTAGCAATACCTGGTATCCCACCTCCATTGAGGACAGTCTTATCTGCCACAGTCTTCCTCAGAACTATCTAACAACATAGAAATGTAATAATTCCAGGACTCGGAGCCTAATTTTGTATGGACAAAGAGTTTTCCTGCCTTGGAGACTGATTTTTGTCTCTTTTTGTCTCCAAGCCCAGCTACAGCTGGGCCACCCACTCTTTGAGGTTCTACAATTTTCTCATTGGAAAGAGACCTCCTCCACAACTCCCCCAGACAGGGTCCCTGGGACATAGCCCACCAGCGGTGCAGCTGGGTGGAGCAGACAGACCAGGGGAGTGGCACTGAGCATTCTTAGCTGCAGAGGAAGAGGAGAAAGCCAGATTTCTAGGCTGAAAATTGACCTAATGGGAACCATACCAAAGGGTGGGACCAGAGATCCCTTGACTGTGGGAACTGAGCAAGACCTGGCATAGACAAGGTGATCCCCAGTAAGTCAGGGCAGAGGCTTGGTCCCCTTACCCTCAACAGCCCCCTCTCCTTTTCTGGGCCTTCCCTCCCCCCATCCCCCCACTCCCCACCTCCCCACCCCCGCAGTATAGTTTAAACATTAAATGTGGTGATGGTGGGAGGGGGAATTACTCATTTTTGTGTTAATCCATCCTATGTGAAGTCAAAACAGACTCTAGCTTGCTTAGCCCTGGGGGTAGTTTGAGCTGAAACAGGGATGAGGGCTCTTGGGGGGCTACCTAGGACACTGAATCTTTTGTGCCTTCTCCTTCTGCCAGCACCCCCCCCCCAGCTGCCACTCTGTAGCCCTTTGTCTTTCACTGCTTAGTTACACTCTTTGTTCTCAGCTCAGATGGGGGGATGGAAAGGGGCAATAAGAGTATCCTGGTGACAGCTCCTCTTGCCTCTGTCCCTTCTGGTCCCTCATCCCTTGTGTGATTGACTCCTCCTGCCTCAGCCCCTCTGCTCAGGACCAGGGAAGGTCAGAGCATGTGATGGGTCAAGAGGTGAGACTGGAAGTCACCACAGGGTGGGTAATTCAGGAAGTGATAGGCACCGGGACAGGTATTAGTGAGCAGGAAGAGAGGGGGAGAGGAAGCATTCTGATGAATATGATGGGGGGGGGGGGGGAAAGGAGGTGACCAGGCAGAGAATGAATAAGGAGACAGGGGCAAGGGAGGTGGTGCTTCTCTGGGAAAGGGAAGGGACGGCTGAGTGTTCTCTCCTTCCTGGGGATTTCCTGAGGAAACAAGTGGCCTTGGGGTGGAGTGAGCAGAAATTGCCCCACTCCTGAAGGCTTTGCTTCCTTGCCTTGAGAGTGTGCTCTTTGGTTTCTTAGTCCCCTCCAATTCTGAAGCAGAGAAGTCCCTACTCTAACACTAACACATGTGCACACCAGTCAGGATCCCCTCTCTCTCTTTCTCCCTCTTTCTCTCTCCCTCCCCCCTCCATGGGGAATGAGGAGTTAAAGATTACTAGATACTCTAGGAACTATTGGATTTGAAAGGTGGAGAGAGAGAGAGAGAGAGAGAGAGAGCGCACAGATCTTGTCTAGGTGAGGGGCTGGCTGACTTGAGGAAGTGGGGGTGTGCTGGGACAGTTGGGCATGGGTAGGAACAGGGCCAAGAGCCTGGGGGAATCTACTAGGAGCTGAGCCAGGGGGATGGGCATTCAGGAAGTTGGGGAGGGGGAGGCCTAGGGTGGAATGGCTGGCTGTTCTAGGCTTTGCATAGGGTAGGGGTTACGAGAGAGAGAGAGAGAGAGAGAGAGAGAGAGAGAGAGAGAGGAGAGAATGAGTGAACGAGAGCAGATCTACTGTGGATCTTCCTCCTATAAAAAGAAAAGTAGTTAGCTCCTCCTTCATCATCTGTTTCTTTCTTGTTTCCATTCTGACGAAGTTCTAACTGCTGTCTCCTTGCCTTCCTGTATCTGCCACCTCTTCTTCCCAGGGGCTTGGTCCCATCCTTTCTTCTCTCTTAATGCTTTCTTACCTGTTCCCCACTTCCTTTTAAAGGCAGACAGTTTGGCTCTACCAGATTAGCCTCTGGGGCAGAGGGCAGCATAAATGACACTCGAGGAAGTGAGAAAGCGTAGGCTAGACCAAGCTGGACATGAATTCTCCCAGGACAGAATCTTATCTGTGAGTGCTGTCCAGGCCCTTTTTCCCAGTCCTTACCTCCCCTGGGGCTCTGTCCCACCAAAAAAAAAAAAAAAAAAAAAAAAAAAAAAAAACCGGGAAAGAGACAGATGAGGGCTGATGGTGGGATTTGGGAAAAGGATGTGTCATCAACTGGCTTGGTGCCTAAAATGCATCTGGTTGCTAGAGATTCCCTTCCCTTGGGCAAGTCCCTCTCCCCCCCTCCCTTTCTTCTTTAAGGAAACACACACACACACACACACACACACACACACACACACACTAAGGTCTTTGGAAAGCAATGATACATCCATCCTTCAGAGTCCCAGTGACCGAGCTTCTGGCTGAGTGGCTTACAGATCAGCCAATCACAGAGGCTCAGAATGCTTAAAAGAGCTGGAGAGGAGAGAGGCTGGGGAGAACCCGGGGAAGACCCACAGATACACAGAAAGGAAAGAGACAGAAAGAGGAGGCAAAGACAGGGCAGGCACTGAGGCCAAGCCAGACAGCTGAGCAGAGGGAGAAGCCAAGGAAACAGAGACAAAGACCTGGGACAGAAAAGCGCAGGAGGAAGTTTTAGAGGAGAGAGACCCCCGGGCACTTTTCCTGAGCCCAGGGGCTGTTTTATTTTTCATCTTCTCTGATCATCCCTAGCCCCTCTAAAAAACTTTGCCTCCGATTTTGGCACTACTCTGAGCCCTTCTGGCTTTAACGAGGAGCCTTCCATAGTTAGGATGTGGAGGATTTTGATGCCTCAGATGGCCTCAATCCATCCCAGCTGCAGCACCGGTACCATGTCCCAGATGGGCTTGCATCCCAGGAGGGGCTTGACTGGGCACTGGCTGCGAAGATTCCAACCCTGCTTGCTGCTTCACACTGTGCCTTTTTCTGGTCTGGAGCGGTGGCGGCTGCGGCTGCTGCTGGCCTCTCTCCTGCCCTTAGCCTGGTCAGCCAGCCCCCTCCCCCGGGAGGAGGAGATTGTGTTTCCAGAGAGGCTCAATGGCAGTAGCATCCTACCTGGCTCAGGTATTCCTGCCAGGCTGCTGTACCGATTGTCAGCCTTTGGGGAGATGTTGCTACTAGAACTAGAACAGGACCCTGCGGTGCAGGTAGAGGGGCTGACAGTACAGTACCTGGGCCAGGCACCTGAGATGCTGGGTGGGGCAGAGCCAGGTACTTACCTGACTGGCACCATCAATGGAGATCCGGAGTCGGTGGCGTCTCTGCACTGGGACGGGGGAGCCCTATTAGGGGTATTGCAGTACCGGGGGAACGAACTCCACCTCCAGCCTTTGGAAGGAGGCTCCCTTAACTCTGCTGGGGGACCAGGGGCTCACATCCTACGCCGGAAGAGTCCCGCCAGCAGCCAAGGTCCCATGTGCAACGTCAAGGCTCCTTCTGGGAGCCCCAGTCCCGTTTCCCGCAGAACTAAGGTAGGCAACCCTGGAGATCGTGTCCCGTATCATCCTCCCGCCATGTCTGCCCTACTGACCCCTATTCACCCTCTCTCCTCCCACTTCCACTTGTAGCTTTCCAGCTTCTCTCCTTCTCTCTGCCTTTCCTATCTCCACTACCCTTTCTTTGGAAAATCCTGGCTTCTCCCTGCTTCAGTCCTTTGCTTTGCTCTGAGGATTCCCTGAGGTAGGTCAGATTCTCTGGGCCGGAATGACCTCTCCCCCTCCCTACCCCGCCCCTTCCTGGCCATGGAGTCTCCTGCTGACACAGTTCCCAGCAGTAAAGCTCTTCTGACAGCCTTTTGGCCTAGGCTCTTTTCTCTGCCCCAGTGATTTTTTTACCCCCACCCCCAGCTACAGAAGTAAAATTTGAGGCCCGAGGGATGGAGTTTTTGGCTTCTGATGTTCCCTTTAAAATTGTTCTGGCAAACTGCAAATTAGGACAGGAGAAGGCAGGCGAAAAGAGGCATCCCATACTTCTGGGTCAATTCTCTTCCCACACTGTGGGTCGACTACAAGGCTGCCTAAGGCGCTATCCTTTCCTCCCTCCCTCCCACTCCTGGGTCTCCCCCCCTTCTTCTCCCCCACCCCTTCTCTAGCTTTAATCCAGACCAGACACTCCTTCCACACCCGCCACGCTGAGATCTGGCTGTGGCCCTAGCTGCTGACTGAATTGTTCCTCCAACCACACAGGGCAGACACGTCGTCGCAGCTCAGCCCTCTAGCCCTACTCCCACAACCCCCGCCACATTTGGGGACCCTAGCGCCCCTCCTCTCCGAGGCAGTCCCAGCTGCTTTTCACTTCTGGGGCCCACTTAGCCATGAAACGTGGCAAGCCTTCTCTTCTTTCAGACTATCAGCTGATTCTTCCACATTACCACAAAAGCAATGGGATTTGGGGTTAGGGGGAGGGCCCAAACCAGTCATTTTAGGAATCCTATGGGATATGTGAGGGCCGGCTAACTCGGCTGAGTTTTAGACCCGGGAATGAAGGGAAGGGAGAGGGATCTCAGGACCCTTCTCTCATTTTTTTTTCCCCTTCTCCTCAAGCGCTTCGCTTCTCTGAGTAGATTCGTGGAGACACTGGTGGTGGCAGATGACAAGATGGCGGCATTCCACGGTACAGGGTTAAAGCGCTACCTGCTGACGGTCATGGCAGCCGCCGCCAAAGCCTTTAAGCACCCAAGCATCCGAAACCCTGTCAACTTGGTGGTGACTCGCCTGGTGATCCTGGGGTCTGGCCAGGAAGGGCCCCAAGTGGGACCAAGTGCCGCCCAGACCTTACGCAGCTTCTGCACCTGGCAACGGGGCCTCAACACTCCTGACGACTCAGATCCTGACCACTTTGACACAGCCATTCTGTTCACCCGGCAGGTAAGGGACCACAACAGAGAGAGGCACAACCACTACACAGACCACGATAGAGAAGATGCCCTGTAGTTGCACATGAGCCTGGCGCCAGCCACACAGCCATGGGATGCCTATGTGGGCCCTGACCATGCTGGGTACAGAGCATCTAGTTCCTCACTAATCTGGATATCAGCCCCAAATATCTTCTGTGCTCCTTCTCCACAGGACCTGTGTGGGGTCTCCACTTGTGACACTCTGGGTATGGCTGATGTGGGCACAGTGTGTGATCCAGCTAGGAGCTGTGCTGTTGTGGAGGATGATGGTCTCCAGTCAGCCTTCACTGCCGCTCATGAACTGGGTAAGGTAGCTCTGGGCAGTGTGGCACCTGAAGCGGATGTGAGGGGGACTGAGACTGCTCTAAGGATATAAGGGGCTCACTCGAGTACACATGGGGGTACCAAGATATCTTCCTCCTCAGCCCTAGGCCCAGGGTCAGAATCCCTCTGTGTTCTGGGTGCAGATAAGCATAGATTTTTCTACTAAATAAAATAGCAGGTGGAAACTTACTTTGAACTGTGTATACGTGCATGAGTATCCGTGTTTGGAAGGGTAGAGAGTAAGGGAATGGAGTGGAGGGTTGGGAATGTTAGCTACCGTGGAAAGTAAGGGGAGAGGGGTCTTTCCTTTGGGGAAGAGAAGACAGGGCAATAGGGGCTACACAGTGTCTTCAGAGAACCACGAGGGGATCTGAGAGGGGGAGGGAAGGTGGATCTGATCATCAGCTGCAACCAAGTGTATGATGGAGCCCCGTGGGGACACAGGATGGAGCCTCTGGACACTAGCAGCAACGTTTCTCTTCTAGGCCATGTCTTCAACATGCTCCATGATAACTCCAAGCCATGTGCTAATCTGAATGGGCAGGGGGGTTCCTCTCGCCATGTCATGGCTCCTGTCATGGCTCATGTGGACCCTGAAGAGCCCTGGTCCCCCTGCAGTGCCCGATTCATCACTGACTTCCTGGACAATGGCTACGGTAAGCTGGTGACACCTTTCTTAAAGTAGGGACTCAATTCCTGTTCTCTCGCTGGACTCTTATCTCTGGAACATTCTCTGTGGGCCATACTGAGTCCTCCATGTGTGTTTCCTCTGCTGTATGTGATGGGGTGAGAAATGCTGCCATCTTGGTGTGGTTCCCACTTCCTATGACAACAAATAGCACAGGAAAGGGGGGTTGCGAATGTTGGCTCCACACAATTAGAATTGACCCTTAAAGGGCTAGTACTGTCCAAGATTGAAATGGACTGACTATGAATCAGTAGATCACCTTGTCATTCAATAAAGTGTACAAGACTGCAGAATGACTATCTCCAGACAAAAGTTTGTATTTCATTTTAATTTCTCTCTCTGTGTATATACATGCTTGAAGGTGCCCTTGGAGGCCAGAAAAGGGGTGTTGGATCCCCTGGAGCTGGAGGCACTTTGTGAGTTACTTGATGTAGTTGCTGGGAACTGAACTAGAGACTCTTCAAGTGCTCTTTACTGTGGAGCCATCTCCCCAGCTCCCCGAAGTAACAGATTAGAAGCAGTCTCAAGAATTCTATAGATGGGCATGGTGGCACATTCCTTTAATCCCAGCACTCAGAGGGAGGTGGATCTGTGTACTTTGAGGTCAGCCTGGTCTATGTAGTGAGTTCCAGGGCAGCCAGGACTATAAAGGAGACTACATCTCTAAAAGAAAGAGAAAAAGAAAGAAAGAAAAGAAGGAAGGGAGAGAGAGAGAAAAGGAAGGATTGGACAGAGGCACTATGCGTGGTAGCATATGCCTATAATCCTAGCATTTGGGAAACTAAGGCCAAAGAATTGCCACATGACTTTTAGGCAAGCTTGGGCCGTATAATAGTGAGTTCCAGGCTATCTGGGGTTATAGAGTGAAACTGCCCACAAGACTCCAAATAGAGCTGGCAAGATGGCTCAGCAGGTTAAGGCACTTGCTGGCTAACCTGATAGTTTTACCACCAACCTCTTCAAGTTGTTTTCTGACTTCCATACATATGACTTGGCATGTGCAAACTTCTTTCTCCTGAGATAAATAAGTGAATGTGATTTTAAAAATGGTTTTGGAAACCCAGACACTGGGGCTGGAGAAATGGCTCAGCAATTAAGAGCACAGACCTGTCTTCTAAATGGACCTAGGTTCAATTCCCAGCACCCACATGGTGGCTCACAACCATCTGTAATGGAATCCGATGCCCTCTTCTGGTGTGTCTGAAGACAGCTTCTGTGTACTCGAATAAATAAAAATAAATAAATAAAAAAGGAAAAAAAGAAAAGAAAGCCCAAATACAGTAGTTGCTCAATCTGGGGTTTCTACCCCACCTTAAATATTCAGTTCCTGGATAAAAGACACGTACAACTTTGGTTTTTCGAGACAGGGTTTCTCTGTGTAGCCCTGGCTGTCCTAGAACTCACTTTGTAGACCAGGCTGGCCTGGAACTCAGAAATCTGCCTGTCCCTGTTTCTGCCTCCAAGTGCCTCCAAGTGCTGGGATTAAAGGCGTGCGCCACCACTGCCCAGCTAACTTTTATATTTCTTTTTTTTTTTTTAAAGAGATTTATTTATTTAGTTAGTTATTATTTGTAAGTACACTGTAGCTGTCTTTAGACACTTTTTCTTCTCTCTCCAGCCACACTCGCTCTGGCCCTGTTCATTGTAGCTGTCTTCCGACACCCCAGAAGAGGGCATCAGATCTCATTACGGATGGTTGTGAGCCACCATGTGGTTGCTGGGATTTGAACTCCGGACCTTCAGAAGAGCAGTCAATGCTCTTAACCGCTGAGCCATCTCTTCAGCCCCTAACTTTTATATTTATAATAAGCCACAATCAGCACAAGAGCTGGGCAGATATCTATCCTCTGTGCTATTATGTCTATTTCCCAGCCAATAATCCCATTATATAATTTGCCACATTTGTCTGGGCTGCTCTTAACTCCAATCAGCCAACCCAAGGACGTTATTTCATGACTCCTAACCCACGGTGAACCCAAGCACAGAACCCTAAACCCCACCTATGTCTCTTCTGGACAGCTATTAGCTATAGACATCTTTATTCACCAATCAAAAATAACTTGGGGTAACCAGGGCCTGGGGAACCAGTATTAGCATTAGAATACAAGCAGCATCAGGCCAACCCACTACAAGTGGTGGTGGTGATGATGATGATGATGATGATGATGAAGAAGAAGAAGAATTCTGCAGTGGGTAAGACCAGGTGGAAGTTTTGGTTCCTAGGCTGATTGAGTTCTTTGTTTATATGCAGACTCGTGGCTATAAGTTACTTCACTTCTCTGTGCTTGTAGTTAGTTAGCTAGTAGGTAAATTAGATGTAATAATAGCCAGTACCCCCCAGTACTGTGATAAGTAAATGAGATATTATGGACCAGGGCTTTTCTAGTCCTGATCACATAGTAAGCATTCAATATAGTGTAGCTGAGGGTACTTTAGGCATGAGGGAGCCCCAGCTTTAGCTGGTAATCCCAAATTTCAGGCCCTTGCTAACTTTGTATCTTAATCCCCTTTCAGGGCACTGCCTCTTAGACAAACCAGAGGCGCCCCTGCATCTGCCAGTGACTTTTCCTGGCAAGGACTATGACGCTGACCGCCAATGCCAACTGACCTTTGGTCCTGACTCAAGCCATTGTCCACAGCTGCCACCGCCCTGTGCTGCCCTCTGGTGTTCTGGCCACCTCAATGGCCACGCCATGTGCCAGACTAAGCACTCACCCTGGGCTGATGGTACTCCCTGCGGATCTGCACAGGCCTGCATGGGTGGTCGTTGTCTCCACGTGGACCAGCTCAAGGACTTCAATGTGAGACCTCAGGGCATGACTTGGGTGAAAGGCCTGTAGAAAGGACTGGCCATAAGCCTAGGAGAGAGTGTGCTCATCCCATCTCCATGTTGTGCCCTTGCAGATTCCTCAGGCTGGAGGCTGGGGTCCCTGGGGACCATGGGGTGACTGCTCCAGGACGTGTGGGGGTGGTGTCCAGTTCTCCTCCCGGGACTGCACAAGGCCCGTCCCCCGGAATGGTGGCAAATATTGTGAGGGCCGCCGTACCCGCTTTCGCTCCTGCAACACTGAGAACTGCCCACATGGCTCAGGTGAGGGGTGTGGAGGATGGGAGCCCTTGGGATGGGGGGGTGGACAGGAAGGATCGTGCCTTGAGTGCTGGCCTAAGGTGCTGATTGTCTCTGCTGCCGGGGAATGTCTTTAACTTTCTAGAACTATCCCTGGAAATCTGTGAGGGAGAGATGCCACGCTGGCTAAAGTTTTGAGGGACTAGGTGGAAGGGTGTGAGGAGAGAGGCTCAGGCTGTTTGTTTTATGCCTATAGCATTGACCTTCCGTGAAGAGCAGTGTGCTGCCTACAACCACCGAACCGATCTCTTCAAGAGCTTTCCAGGGCCCATGGACTGGGTTCCTCGATACACAGGTGTAGCCCCTCGAGACCAGTGCAAACTCACCTGCCAGGCCCAGGCACTGGGCTACTACTATGTACTGGAGCCACGGGTGAGGACCAGAAACCTTCAGGCCCAGTCAAGGCTTACACACTTCCCAGTGGTTCCTCCAGACCCTTGCTGGCGTACCCACAGTCCTGCACATCAGTGTACAGGTTCATTCAGTCCTGTCTGTCCATAGAATTAGACAATTAGACTAATTGTCCCATATTAGAAGAACAGAGGCCTAGGTTTGCATCAGTGGCCAGTGAAGCTGCTCCAGCTTCTCCCTTTCTCTGTTCTTCTGCACCACATTTGGTGAGAATGGAAGCATGTGACCTTTTGGGGAAATCCTTGACTCACTTATCCATGGACTCCTCTGTCAAAGTATTGGTTCTTGGACAGACAGGTCCTCAGTGGATAGTCTTCCTGAAGACCACTAACACATGGGCACTCCTTTTGTATCACAGAGTGGCCAGTTTATGGCAAAACAAGCCCTAGCCGCTTTGTTCTCCCTCCCTTCTCCAGGAGTCTATACAAAATTCCTGCAAGTTTGGTGCCCTCTAGTGGCCATTGGAGGCTGTACCGTAAGTTTAGAGTTTGAGGCTGGGACTGAAAATCCTTGCCCTCTCAATTTGGGATATTTCTAAACCTCAAAAATCTCATCCTTAGAAATTGTGAGACCTAAAGCATTTTGTGCATCACCTGATTCATAGTCAGGGCAGGAACAATGGCTGTGTATCATTATTATTGTCTTAATCCCATATAGGTGAAGGCTCACCTAACCCGTTATTTTCTGATGCCACTTTCCAGATATTTAGCTTACAAACCCCTGCTGACTTAGCACGATCTCTCCTCTCCCCCCCCCCCCCCCCCCCCCAGGGTTTCTCTGTGTAGCCCTGGCTGTTCCTGGAGTCCTGGAACTCCCTCTGTAGACCAGGCTGGCCTTGAACTCAGAAATCCGCCTGCCTCTGCCTCCCGAGTGCTGGGATTAAAGGCGTGCGCCACCACTGCCCAACCTTAGCACAAACTCTTAACAATGTCTCTCCTCTACTCCTCAGGTGGCAGATGGAACTCCCTGTTCCCCAGACACCTCCTCTGTCTGTGTCCAGGGCCGATGTATCCATGCTGGCTGTGACCGGATCATTGGCTCCAAAAAGAAATTTGACAAGTGCATGGTGTGTGGCGGAGATGGCTCTAGCTGCAGCAAGCAGTCGGGCTCCTTCAAAAAATTCAGGTCCTTTGAGCAGTTCTTGTCCTCTCTGTTCCCCTGATTGCTGTTCTAGTCTTGGAGCCCAATGCTTTCCTGCCGACTCAACACTTTCTGTAGTCTCAGGGAGACAGATGAGCAGGCCTTTACAATGTGGTGCTCCACATGTTGAACAGAGAGGGCACAAGAGCTCTTGAAGGCATCAGGGAAGGCTTCCTTGGGCTGAGACCTCTGAGCCAAGTGTAGGAATTGGACAGGTCCCAGGGAGACCAGGACTGACAAGCCATTCAATACGCAGTAGTAAGTGTCCAGAGACAAGGGTAAAGAAGGTCCACTTGCTGGTGCTATGTTCTAGGGTGGACACATGCCTCATATAAGCTTGAAGAAGCAACCACTAACACACACATACACACCCAGACAAACGCAGTAAGGCAAGCTGAAGGGATTCAGGAGATGCTGAATTCTTTATTTACTTTCTCCTCACAGGTACGGATACAGCGATGTGGTCACGATCCCTGCGGGGGCCACCCATATCCTTGTACGGCAGCAAGGGGGGTCTGGTCTCAAGAGCATCTACCTGGCCCTGAAGCTTTCAGATGGTTCTTACGCCCTCAATGGTGAATACACGCTGATGCCCTCCCCAACAGACGTGGTACTTCCTGGGGCAGTCAGTTTGCGCTATAGTGGAGCCACCGCAGCCTCAGAGACACTATCTGGACATGGGCCCCTAGCCCAGCCCTTGACGCTGCAAGTCCTGGTGGCTGGCAACCCACAGAATGCACGTCTGCGGTACAGTTTCTTTGTCCCGAGGCCAGTCCCTTCAACACCACGCCCTCCTCCCCAAGACTGGCTGCAACGCAGGGCAGAGATTCTGGCGATCCTTCGGAAGCGTCCCTGGGCAGGCCGGAAATAACCTCACTGTCCCGGCTGCCCTTTTGGGGTGCCGGGGCCTCAGACTCATCTAGGAGAATGAGCGGGCTTCTGCAGCTGCCTCGTGCTAAAACACAGTAGGGAGGTGTAGAGAGTGACACCTGCCTGCCTCTCTGCCCCAAACTGCAGGCTGGCCCTGCCCTGGCTTCCTGCCCTGGGAGGCAGTGATTAGTTGGTGAATGGAAAGGGGCTAGGTAACAGTACCCTATCTACTAAACTGCCCCCTCTACCCTGCAGGTCACAGGAGGGAGCGGGGAAGACAAGGTGGGCCCTGGGTCCCATTGTATTTATTTAGTATTTATTCACTTTTATTTAGCACCAGGGAAGGGGACTAGGGTCTTGGGGAAACTCACCCATTATAGCCCCATCCTAACTATGAAATCCAGGGTGTTGGTGACAAATATAAGTGGTGTATGTGCGCGTGTGTGTGCGCACGCATGGGCGTTTGCCTGTGTGTGTGTGTGTGTGTGTGTGTGTGTGTGTTTATGTATGAGGTACAACCTGCCCTGCTTTCCTTTCCCTGATTTTTTTTCCCCCCCAGGAAAAGGAGAGTCAAAGGTAGGGTTGCCTTCAGGGAGTAAGGGATTATCGTATTTTTAAACTGAAGTTTGCTATTTATACGCTCTTTTTGGAGTCAGACAAATGTGGGTTATACTTCGGCCCCACATCTTTGAGCATTAGTTTTTCTCATGTGCCAATACCTCCCTTAGAAATTTGTCATAAGGATTAAATAATGTAAATAAAGAACTAGCATAAAGCCTCCCACTCAGTAGGTGCTCAAGAAATGGCAGCTGCCATTATTGTGGCCCTTGTTCTACCACAGTCACCCTCCATAGGGGCTCTGCCAGGCACTCGAAGTCCAAAAGAATTCATGTCATTGTGCCTATCTTTAGTTCCAGGTTCAGATCCTTCGGTTGGCAGGACCCTGTTTAGGATTTGGAGAGAGTTCAGACTACCAGATGGCCATCCTGTCTACATAAGCACCTGCAGCAGACATAATAAACACTTGGCAAGGATAGTCAACAAGAACAGGAAGGTACAAGAACAAAACCACACCGCTCCCTCAACACAAACAGGCCCTTAGTTGTAAGAATGGCGGGTGGGCGGGGAGGAGAAGGGATGATGTAGTAGCACCCTGGCATTCCAGGAGCTGGTGGCTCTGATCTTGAGCTAGGATTCAGCATCCTATTACCTGGGTATGTTGGGCAAGTACATAACCTTGGATTACAAGTCTGTGGAATGGGGCCAGTAATAACTGTTCAGATGGCATTGCTGGTGCTCAAGGATTTTCAAACAGTAAAGGCAGATGTAACATGAGAGGTGACCTTTGTCGTGACTGACTAGGACAGGGACTTCAGAGTCAATCAATGTAAGCCCAACTGACATCTTAGAAGACTTGAGGTTAGAATGGAATTCAATGAGAGGAACAGGATGTGATCTGGGAGACAATAGTCAACAAACCAAAGCAAACAAACTGAAAAGATCTGACAAGAGTGGAGCCATCTGTCCAGTGGTGGTGGAATGCAAGGACCAGCACTGACTGAAACGGATCTCCCTTCCTTGAGGAATAACTTAGTCAGTCTTGTGTGCTTTAGGTGTGGGCAAAGGTGTCAGTGGAGAATTTCTAACGTTAAGTGACAAATGCAGAGCTGACTACTAGGATTGTGGAAGGAACTGACTGTTGAGGTGGGAAGGAGCTATAGGTAAGGAAGACTCTGAGGTGAGGATGGACGGTGTAGAAACTAAAGGCATCTTGCTCTGCCACGGCATCTTCAATGGGAACTGCCTGATATGACTTGAGATGCAGAGCAAGGGCGTGGGAGTGAGAGGCAGGCACAGAGGTCCAGGCTGTGTGTGCTGTATTCACTGGGACCAGGCTTTGCCGGTCAAGTTCTATAGAAGGCTGATCATTACAGAGTGCTCTCTACTTTACACCAGCAAGCACAGTGCCTGCTTTCTCTGCAGCCTAGAGGGAAGGACTGGCTACCCTCCTCTCTTTAGCAAGTATTGCTCCCATTCCTGTGCTTTCTCTCTGGGGGGTCTCATGGTGCTTCTACCAACCAGGCAGGGGGAGGCAGGAGCAGGACAGTAGCATCTTCAGCTGCTTCGTCTGGTTGGTAAGGTTGGACCAACAGTATGTTTATGGAACTTAATATTATGAACTCATGGTATAAGCAGAGCTTTGCTGTAGTGAAGGTAAAACACAAATGATATATGGCCATGTCTATAAAGAGTTCAAGCTGCATCCTGGGGAGGAGGTTGTGCAGCACATGCGCACAAAAGAGAATCAACGGGACAGTATGAGGAGCTATAAGACAAAGGCAAAATGGACTTTGCAGAGCTTGAGCCTGGTACCTGAGCATGAGGGCTTAGGAAGGAGGAACATTGTTTGGGCTTTGGGAAGTAGGTCATTGTGGTAAACCTTTCTCACATTTCTTTGGGGTTCTTGGCAATTTACTTTGTAAGTCCCTGCCACATGTTATTTTAAAGAAAGACCACTTTGTTCACTAGGTAGGGCTCTTACTGGCACAAAGAAATTTTCTCCTTGGGAGGTAGAAACAGGAGGGTCAGGATTTCAAGGCCAGCCTCCGCAGCAACATCATAGCATAAGGTCAGTCCGGTCACATAGAACCTTGTCTCAGAAGAGGAGGAGGAGGTGGTGGAGGGTTTTTTTTCAGCTAAGAGCACTGGCTGCTCCTCCAGAGAACCTGAGTTTGAGTCCCAGCACCCACATTGCAGCTCACAACCATCTACAACTTCAGTTCCAGGGAATCCAATACTCTCTTCTGTTCTCTGGGGGTACTAGGCATGCATGTGGTGCACAGACACACAAGAAGACAAAGCACTGATATCCATAAAGTATAAATAAATAAAATATAAAAAGTATTGACTTTAAAGGCTACTTCTGTGGTGATTGATGGATGGATGGATGGATGGATGGATAGTTGATGAAGTGGGTGGGTTTGTGTAGTGAAAGAGGGTCAGGGACAGTTAGCTCTTCAAAAAGATGATATCCCAGTTCTCAATGCTGGTCAGCACCTGATCTTTTTGAGGAATGTTCTTCCATTTTCCGCCCCTCCAGACCCAGAATATAAGCTTCACATGACAGCTATCCTGAAGTCAAGAGTCCAACAAGCTTTTGCTAGAAGCAGAGATGAGGGAATACCTCTCTGTATATGGACCAGGAGGAGCTCAATCTCCAGTTCATCTCAGTGCTGCCTCTGTAGTTTTGAGCTATGATATGGTATAGAAGCAAGAACAGGAAGAGGGCAAAGAAGAGAGGAGAGGGTGCCAAAACTGCTCAGGTAAAGATGAAAGGAGGGGCAGTGATTGACAAGGGGCGAGTTCCCTGAAGAAGTTTAAGTAGAGTTCAGCCTATCTCATTTCACGAGATGGCAAATGAGGAAGGAGACTGTAGCAGTACAGGATTTGGATCAATGTCTTAAACCCCTGCTGCCTGCCTTTGACATTCTCACTTCTGTGGTTAGAGCAAAGGAAATCTGGGCTTTTGTCCAGCCACTATTTTGGTGGTGGCGGTGGGAGAGCCAGGGTTTCTGGAGAGTGCTGGAGAATGGGCATTTGTTTTTCTACATGTGAACACTCTCTCTCTCTCTCTCTCTCTCTCTCTCTCTCTCTCTCTCTCTCTC
>JADRCH010000861.1:771920-858316 GCA_019843965.1 Rhynchomys soricoides | reverse complement strand
GCCACCGCTCTCTGTGTGCCCCGGCCTATGCCACCACTCTCTGTGTGTCCCGGCCTATGCCATCGCTCTCTGTGTGCCCTGGCCCAGGCCTTCCCTTCCTTAGTGGGTCTACTTTTCTCATTCACCCGACAGCAGCAGTTTTCCACTCGAGCTCTTCCCATACTCCCTCACTTTTTTCACAGGGTACGCCTGGCTGGGATGAAGATCTCTCGACCACCCACCTCTGTGGGACACTATAAGATGGTGAAGCACAGAGGGGATAAAGGAAATGAGGAAAATCCCCACAGGTAGGAAAGGAATTGTTACTGGATTCTCGGGTTTCCTATCTCTTGGGGACACTCTTAAACGTCCCTAAATTCCAGACTCTTCCTTTTAGATCTTAGTCTTAAAACTTCTAACCCTCAGATTTGACCTCCTGGTCCGTACCCAGAATTCTTGGACACAAGATGGAATGAACTCGCTAACATACCGATTGCTGGCCAGAGAACTGGGTCCTCTCTATACCAACATCACTGCAGATATTGGGACTGACCCTCGGGGTCCCCGGTCTCCCTCTGGTCCCCGATACCCACCAGGTTCCTCCCAGGCCTTCCGTCAAGAGATGCTGCAACGCCGGCCCCCAGCTAGGCCTGGCCCTCTGCCTACTGCCAACCACACAGCTCCCCATGGTTCACACTGACTCTTCTTTGCCCACTTTAATCATGAAACTGAATCAGAGGGGTTGTGGTCCTCACACCCTCTGCTCCTCACTGCTTTCAGAGGGATGTGAGGGAATTAACTCCCGTGCTGTGCTAGGGGGCAGGGACCTCTCCTCACCGCTAGATTGGAGCTGGGCTCCTCTAGACCTGGAGGTTCCTCTTTCTAGGGGCTACCTGTCAGGGCTTATGACTGTGAATCTTTGATGTCATTTTATGTGACAAATCCTGGGAGTCCTCTGCCCCTGGGATAGGAGCAGGGCTGTACCCCAAGTCCCTTCCTCGTCCATGGAGATTACTCTTTTCCAAGAGTGACCTGGCTTCTCCTGGGACCTCTGTGAATATTTATTCTATTTATGGTTCCTAAGAAGCTGTCTGGTGGAGGAAACCCTTAGCTGGGTATTTCCTGCGTGTGCTGGAATGGCTCCTCTGGTCTCAGCCCGGGGGGAGGCAGGGGCTAGGATTTTGATATCTTTTCTAATAAAGGACTTTGTCTCACCTTTGCTTGTGATTTCTGCATCCCAGGCCACTTAATCCTCTCCCCCACCCCCACCTGACAAGGCTACAGGGTGACAGAATAGGAAGACCAAACCAAGCTCCACCAACTTTTACTTTCATGAGTAGAAAAGTGGGGGGTCAGCTGTTAGATTCTGGGCCCAGGACAGCAACTGCTGCCTGGCGCCCACTCTCTATGCAGTCATTAACAGCGACCCCCTCATAGGAGGCTCCAGCCAAAGTCAGGGGCAACCTCTGGGCCGTCAGGAATTGCATAGCTGAATCTGAAAGGTAAGGACAAAAGGAATGTTATAGCAGCAGTCTGACTTCGCAGCCTAGCTGCTCTCCTGACTCACCTAGTTTCTGCCAGTGGCCTAGTGTATACTGAGGGATACAGTTCTAGGGAGAGAGAAGATGCAAGGGACAGTTTATTAGTGACTTCCAAGGCCTTAGCTTGACCGACATGCCTGTCTTCACCTCCAAAGCTTCCACTGATCTCAGCTCACCTTGTGTAGATGGACCAAGCAGTGGCTTGGTGGTTCTTTCAGCCCTAACTGTGTAGCAGCTGCTTCCTGTGCGTGTTGTTGGAACAGCTCCGGAGACAATGGATGACCATTGGCTTCCAGCTTCTGTAACCAGTAACCTCCCAACATCACCTATGAGGAAACACAGCCCTGACCAGCCTGCTCTCGCCTAGACTTCAGCACAGAGAAGCCCTTTGGAAACCCCACGCCTTCTCACAGTCACTCTGAGGCCTGGGAGGTTCCCATCCTGCTCAGGAAAAGCAACCGAGTCATACACGATTCCAAGAACAGTCGGGTCTTCTGATGATGGCACCAAATGTCCAAATCCCTGGAGAGGAAGATGTGGGTCACAAGGGAAATGACTCTCACTGAGCCTGTGTCTCCACGCTTCTTCCTCTTATACCTGGACAGGCAGACAAGCTCCTCGGTACTGCAGATTCACCACAGCGACAGACACAGCCTTGATAGTACTCAGGATGCGAGCTAGAGGTGCAGCCTCGGCAGGGAGCAGCTTGCTGAGCTCTGGGAGATCAGGCATTCACACTAGGCTAGCTCTGTCTTACCAGAGTCCCTTGGGAATGACCAGCTCAAAAGCCTGTGTGGTCTTGCTGGCATATGAAGGCACACTATTGCCCCCTGATGGCCAGGGAAAGGGAAGGGCTGTCCCATTACCTGAAGCTGGAATAGCGCTTATAATGTGGTCAGCCTCCAGACTACTGTCCCCTAGAGACACCTGAGTGATAAGAACATTTGAAAGATAGCATTATGAGGACTTTGTGGGTAAGGTGAGATTTGCTGTCTCAGTTTCCCAAGTACTCAAGAGGCAGGAAAGACTGGGTGCTGACCCAGGATGAAGATTATGAATGACAATATCATCTCAACAAGAACCAAGAAACCCTCTGTGTAATCCAGAGAGTGGGCCAGTGTGGCTACTCTGAAATGTTCACTGAAGGTGGGTGGTTCTTTCCTTGTCCTCAGACACTCAAAAGCACTACTTCCATTCATAGGCTTTTACCTAAGGGCATGTTGATGAAGGTTCACACATAAAGCCTAGCAATCTGAGGTAGCCAGTATTTACATAGCTTCTCTAAGGCAGGAAAACAGTAAGTCCAGTGCTTGGTGGTTGAACTCGACCTGGTTAACCACTTGGACAAAGATGGTGACACAGTCTGTGTATGTGTGCACGTGAGTGTGGGGGCCTGTGGAGTTCAGGTCCTCTGCAAAGGCAGTCCGTGCTCTTAACTGCTGAGCCTTTTCTTTAGCTTCTCTCTTCCCAGATGAAGAAATTTATGGACAAAAAGTTATCGTTGATTTTAAAAGGTGGCAGAAATATCCAAGGATACTGCAAGGTTTTGATGCCTTTGTGAATCTTGTGACTGAGGTGTGTGTAGCAATGGCAACTAGTAAGCAACAGAATATCAGAATAGTGGCCATATAAGGAAACCGTATCATCGTATCATTGTGTTTTAAAGGTTTGGATCAAGTTTAAGAAATGGATGTGGAGCACAGAAGTCCACATCCCTCCCCAGAGGGCCTGTATTACTATGGTATAAAATCGGGTCACGCACATTTACATATGAAACTTTTTGCCAACTGAAATTTTGCAATACTCAATATAACAAAACAAACAAACAAAAACCAGTAACACTGATACAGGTTCACTACACTCCAGAGGATTGTCCTACCTTCCAGCGCCCTTCTGGCTGGAGGCTGAGCCTGAAGACTGGTTGGCCACTGAGGACACTGACCCCTTTACTTGTTAGGTAGTTGTGAAGGGCCTGGGGCAACACCTCCAGCCCTCCACGGAGTGACCACTGGCTCCATCGCTCAGCCCGAGCCTTACGAATTAATGAGGAATCAGGCTGTGGACTCTGCCCTAAAAGGAGAAGAAAAAGAAAAGATTATCTCAGTTTTTGTCAGGCTTTATGTTTTCACCCTCTGAACCAACGCCCCACCTCACCTGCCCCGAGCAGCAGCCCCAGTAATATGGACCGGTGGGTTTGTTCAGCTTGGAAGAGACTGGGAAAGCAAGACCGGATGCTGAGCTCACGGCTGTTGCCAGCAAACACTCCTCGGCAAAGACTGTCCATGGCTAAAGATGCCACCTTAAAGGTAAGATGGGGACTGAGGGACCAAGGAATAAGCCACCTTGACTTATTTTCATTGGCCCTGCTTGTGAGGGAATAAGGGAAGCAGAGTTTGGGTTGGAGATGTCCCCACTGTAACAAAAGGATGGGAAGGGAAGGAAGACACTGAGTTCCCAACAATGAGTTCTGGAGATTCCAGCAATAGATAGAGGACATCCCTACATGATACGAGAGTCCCGGGGTTTAGGTCTGAGTTAGAGACTCAGCAGCAGGAGGGGAGAGGTTTGAGACCACCTCTGAGCAATGTCACCTCAGGTCCAAGGCGGCGCTGGGCAAAACTGTGCACAGTCTCATCAGGCTCTTTGCCCCTGGGCTTCAGCAACTCCCTCAGCCCAGCCCAAAACAGAGGTTTTGTGAAGGGGGGTGAAGGACGGAGTAGCCCCCTGCATGGAGGAAGGCAAGGTGAAAAGAAAACTTTCAGATTCACTTTCCCAGTTGGGGGTTGGGGGAGAAGAGTGGCGGTATTTTCATCCATTTGACCCCTTGTGGCTAGGAGGCCTGACAGAGCGAAAGGAGGCGGTATGTAATAGTGTGATAAGGTATTACCTGAGGCCTGAGGGTAGGGGGTGCAGGGTACCACCTACATACAGGAACCTGTTCCGGGCAGCTGGGTGATCCCCTCGGACAGGCAAGACTTCAGACTCCAAGCCAAGTTCTGAAATCTGTTCTCCACAAGCCCTCAGGAAGAGGAGAAACTAAGGAAAAACTGACCCAAGGTTTTTCCTCTCTGCAACTCTGTCCCTTTGGAGAACTCTCCGCCACCACCTGTCCTACACATTCCACAAGACGCTCACCAGGAGCAGGGTCCGGGCCCCCAGGGCTCCAGCCGGCCTAATTCCTCGAGGTCCAAGTTCAAAGATCGCACCATCTGATCCTCGGACTGAGCGGATCCAGCCTCCCAAACGTTTGCTGCCCTCTACTAAGATCACCTGGCGCCAAAAGTGAGACACTGTCTGTCAGCGCAGGGAAAAGGGACTGGGCATCGGGGGAAGTGCATATTTCATGGGACAAAAATCTATCCAGCTTTTGCTGGAAATGTTAAAAGTATTAAATGAGTCTTTCTCTGGTACTAGTGGGGACTCACCTTAGGAGGACTGGGGCCTCGGATCAGATGATAACTTGCGGCCAATCCGCTGATACCTCCGCCAAGCACTACCACAGTCCGGCCCATCGTAAGGCCTGGGGAAAGGTGGAGATACCCCGGGAGAACGGGAGGCACCCTGTTTTACAACTGCAGAAAACCCCACGGGTCCCGTACCCCACCTCTGGGTACTTACTGATTTATGAGCAACTAATGCAGGACGCGCGTGTACGTGCTGGTGGGAAGAGTGAGGTCTTCGTTCTGAGGCCAGGACTTACCCACGAGATAGGGGGAACCCTGGAAAGTGAGTGAGCGATATAGAGGCCCTAGGACCAGTCCATCCTGTCGGTGTGCAGATAATGGTCACGCCCACGCTATCTCCCCAGCTCAAGCCCTCCGGAGGCCAGAATTCTCCAGCACTGTTTTCCCGGCCCCAGCTGGAGAACAGGTTCAAGTCTGGTATCACCGCCCCTAACTTTTAGGGTCCCTCCGACTCTCCGTCGACTCCATTCTGGCGGCCCGCGCGACTGCGTTTCATTTTCCTGCTTCTGGATTGGTGGGTCCTGGAATGCTGGCTCTGGATTGGTGAGCTCTGGCTACATCCACCAATGAAAACACCACATTGGCAGTGACGCTACCAGCGGAGCAACAGCCGCTTTCAGAGTCAGTTCGGTGGAGCAAGTTAACCTGTTCGTTTCCTGATTGGATTTAGTTGCAGTAACTCGCACTGCCTTCTCCAGGGACGGGACAGCAAAAAGCTGAATCCCGGAATTAGCATTCCCCAGCTCAAGCTTCCCAGGTTTGTGGCGAGGACCCTGGAGGGTGGGAGGGCCCCACGAGCTTTAGTTAGGGAGAGAGAGACATTTGGAGGCCAGTCCGTGGGGAGAAGGCTCCATAAACAGCTCCTTGATGTTAGCAACAGACAGGGCCTACGGGAGCAAGGGCCGCCCGGCAACGAAACCAGTGTTTGTCAACAGGGGTACTTGGGTGCCTTGCCCTCGAGGGGCAGTCCCCCTCTCAGGCAAAACCCGGCATGCCAATGCCTGCACTCCATTTTCAGGCTTTCCCCGCAACTTCCCAGGGCTCAGAGTTTGTCTTCCTGACGTTCCCTGCCAGACTCACCCGCTTTGTCGCTGGCAAAGTCCCCTAGGCTTAGTCGCTGCAGTGGGAAGTCTACACCTACTGAACTTTTCTTGATGGCGCCTCGGGAGGTGGAAAATCGGTTCAGATCTAAGCCCTGGTTAAGGAGCATTGGGGAGGCTAAGGTTCTCTAAGGGGGGCTGCAGTGATAAATTCAGTACCCCCTATTCTCCCAACACGTCCTGAAAGGTGGCAAAGAAAGTTGGGGTGGCAGGTTTTCCCTAAGAGAAACTCACTGAAGGTGAGGAAACACCTCAGTGTTTGGGTCCAAGTCCGGTGCCAGATCAATCCCTGTTCTTTTCCTTCTGCCTTGAGAGCGCCCCCACCTGTTCAGAGACAGAATTGGGGCCCGGAGAGGCTCCAATTGAACCAAAGTTCTAGATATCCATTCTCTCTTACCCACAAATACAAACATGAGCTTCACTTTTTCTTAATAAATTTATTCACAAAAAAAGTGAGATTGCAGAGGTTCTGGGGGCTGTACATGTTCAAAGGTCTGGTGATTTCTGTACATGGGACAGGAAAACAAGGTGGAAGGGTACTTCTTAATAAAAAAAATAACGGGAGCTACAACCAACCCTCCTCCCCTCCCCGATTAAAAAGACACAAAAATAGACGTCTGTGAGGTAAGTGGGGAGGCTGGGGGCTTAAGGATGTTGAGAAGGAGTTTTCACAGGAGTCAGAGCTTCAAGATGGTGTCACAGGCACCGAAGTGGTTCCTGCATCAGTTGGTAGAACAGCACGTAGCCCTCACTGGATGCCACCTGGTTTTCACTGACAGGGGAGACGCTGAGAAGAGAAATGGAAAATGGCTGCAGTCATTCCTGTAGAGTCATCCTACAAGACTCAATGAGAAGTAACCAGGTGGAGATGAGGAGAGACTCTCCACCTATCCTTTGTCAGGAACTTATCCTTTCAGACCTCACAAGAGGTGAAGGCGGTGTCAGGACTGCAGTGGGGTGGGGCAGGAGTTGAATAAGAGGCTGTTCTCACCGAGAGTCATTGTAGACATGCCAACCAGTCTGGCACCGGCACAGGGCTGTGTAGTGGCCATAGTGGACACTACCCGAGTGGTTGCAAAGAGCATACAGCTGGTAGACAGGACTTCCTGCGGGTTAGAAAACATCAGTGTCTACAGCCAGGACTTGTGTCTCCCTCCTGAAGATTCCGTAGGATGCTCCCTGCCAGACTCACCCGCTTTGTCGCTGGCAAAGTCCCCTAGGCTTAGTCGCTGCAGTGGGAAGTCTACGCCTACTGAACTTTTCTTGATGGCGCCTCGGGAGGTGGAAAATCGGTTCAGATCTAAGCCCTGGTTAAGGAGCACTGGGGAGGCTAAGGTTCTCTAAGGGGGGCTGCAGTGATAAATTCAGTACCCCCCATTCTCCCAACACGTCCTGAAAGGTGGCAAAGAAAGTTGGGGTGGCAGGTTTTCCCCAAGAGAAACTCACTGAAGGTGAGGAAACACTGTATGGGAGATACCCTAAGAGAAATAAGAACTTGAAGATAAGGATATGGAGCACGAGGATTCGAGGGAATCTTTGTACTGTCAACTTTTTGGTACTTCGCGTTTTCTGCCGACATCGGTCACACACCTAAACAAACAGCGAATGGTGTTAGGTCAGTGTGCTCTCACCTAGGGTGGTTTTTCTGACACCTCCACTCACACATATATTTAATATGTTTCTCATTGCTTTGCCTCTCCCCCTTTAACCTAGACATATGAGGACATACCTGAGACCAACACACACCCAGACATGTAACTATTATTCCCAAATTAAGAAGACATGCATCTCCTTTTATCCAGACAGACCCTCCCGGGTCTCCCCCATTGAAATCCCACATACTGGGGCATTCTCCGACTCTAGCTCTTCTTCCTTGGTGAAAAGGCTGAAGCAATCCCGCAAAGACACTTTGCCCCCGGCAAATCCTTTCTAGGGGGAAAGCGGAAGTGAGGGTCAGCATGGTCTGAGTTTCCTTTTTTTGTTGTTGTTTTTAATCTTTTTAAAATCCAGGCTTTAATTCTGCTTTAGAGACACACACGGTTCCCACCCACACTTAAGGGTGGGGAAGGGGTGGGTCACAGAACCCATGTTCCATCCACCCCTGGAATCTACTGGAATCCCACCTTGGGGATGGGCAGGGACAGGTCACAAAAAACCTCGAAGGTCGTGGAGCGATACCCACAGGCCTGGCACTTGAGGCAACTTTTCAACTGGCCCACAAACAGGTCTAGGTAAAAAGCAAACAGGAAGAAGTCACTGATGGATGCCTAAAGTGCTCTCCTAGAACCCCGTCTCTTCCTGCGCCTTTGCCTTCCCAACTACAATGCTGCCACTCAGCTCCATGCACCATTTCACAGCCTCGGTATCTGGCCTTGTTCCCATGTTTCCTTCTCCGGAGCCCCAGCTCCTACTGTGCTGCCCCATTGCATACCCACAATCTTGCTGTCTTCTCGCTCCAGGTAGCGCTTCCACATTAAGTTGGCTCGGTCGTCATCACTACCACAGACCAAGGGGAGGGGGGTGCAACCTGTGAGACAGCTGTAATACTGGGCACCCCAAACCACAGAAATTATCCACAGAACCCTGTTCCCTGTCCACATACCAGCTCTTTCCCTAAATTCCTAGTCAAAGGAGTAAGTAATGCTTCCGAGAACTTTCTGGGGAAATCCAAGATGAAAAGATATCTATCTATCTATCTATACACATACAGAGTCATCTCCCTCTACAAGCTCTTTTGATATATTTGACTGTAGAGATTTTCTCCCTGCCCAGTTTAATGGCATCCCTGACACTATTTTCTGCCTCTATCTGTACTTTTCACCTTCCCTCTTCCTCTCTTTCTTCCTTTTTTTTTTTTTTTTTTTCTGTGCTAAAGGGTCTCCCCTAGGCCCTACATTTCCAGTTTCAGTTAGCTCAGTTCTGTGAAGACTGAAAGCTGACAGAACTACTGTGAAGAGGAGCAAGGGGAAACGACCCTTACTTACCTCAAATCAGGTTCTTCATGCAGAGCCCCTCCTCGGCGAGGTGGAGAGGGAGCTGGACCACTGGCCAGGATTGGTGGTGCCCTCCGGCCTCGTCGGTTGATTTCAAGGTGCAACCTCTCCATGAGGAGCTTCAGGAATTCTTGGGCATCCTGCTGGCTATAGCCGACAGACTATGGGCAACTGATCCCCTCGTGGTCCACAGACAGCATCCCCTGCCCAAACGTGGGTCCCTCTTTCCTCAGTGTAGGAAATCTCAAGGCTCAGAACACTGCTGCTAGAGCTTCTGCTTGGCCCCAACCCCAGACGTAGCCAGAGAGAAATCCTATTCACTGTTTCCCCACCTGTATCCAGAGAAGGAAGGGACGTATTTCTGGAAGACAGCCCGGAATCGGGTAGGATTCACAGCTTCGCAGGAGTCAGGATGCCAGAGGGCACCAATCACATCTGCAAAGGCTGTTGGTTTGACAGTAGGGAAGGGATTCAAAGTCAACGTCTAGAAGAGCAGGCAGGAGGAGATTCAGTGGCGAGAAAATCTCCAGGAAGGAAGAAACTGGGGAAAGCGGCTGTAACTGCCAGCTCGAAGGGCTGGGAGCCATGGGTGTTACTGGGAGGATAGAACTGAAGGGGTTGGTTGGGGGAGAGAGACAGAAGGATCAGGAGTTGTTGCCCACCTTCTGTGAGTTCCTGGGCTCGGCCTCCTCCGGGCACCTCTTGCCGGAAGTCCCTTCGCAGACAAAAGTCTCGAAGGGGCCTTGTGCTGCTCAAACACTGTAACACGGCGTTCAGGAAGCACTGGGGAAGCAGTGGGAACACTGCCGTTACCTTTCCAGACGGTGCCCAGCAGGACTAAGAGAGCTGAGGTGCTCTCCTGCATGCCTTCCCTAGGTCGGCACTTGTCTCCACCCCCAACACCACCTCACATTCCTTTTACAAAGAAGGACAGGAAAATGGCTCTTACTGTATTTCCTAGATTTCGGAGGCCAACATGACCAGAGCCCAGAAGCAGTGTGTGGTGAGCCTAGAAAGTCAGAGGACAGTCATATTCTACCTAGTGCTTTCAATAGCATGCTGCCAATGTCTCCCCAATCACACTTGTGCCCCAGCTCTACCCTGTTTCCCTCACTGGTCATCCTACCTCACTGGTCATGAGTAGTAAACCCATCACAGCTGAGTGTACCACAGATTCAGCCATGGCTGTCACACCTAGTCCACATTTACTCCGCTGCCAAGCTAGCCGGCGCTGCAGCTCCTGAGGCAACTCCCCAAGCACTGGCATAGTTGCCCAGCTGCTCCCCACCCCCACTTTACTGCCCCCAAATCCCCCTCCTGCCCCCGTGGCCCCTTCTTGCACCCTCTCCTGCTGGCTCCAACTGCCAACAGCCTAGCTCAGTTAGCTCAGGAAAAGGGTAACCACACCAGTACAGGTGCTTTTAACTCCACCCCTCCTCAGCTCCAGGGATTAATTAGGTCTAGGCCCAGTCCTAGGAGAGAGGCTGCCTTAAAAGAGAGGGCCTAAGGACCCAAAGAAGAATTCTAAATAGTTGGGCTAATTCCCTAGGGACTAGAATGGCACACCAAGTTGGAGAATCACATACAACCCAAAGTAAGAATCCACTGGTGTAATGAGGGGTTGACAAAGGGACTTGCAGAAGAGAACACAGGAAAGCCATAGTATGACAAAGTTGAAGGCAAGAGGCACATGAGCATGGAAGACCACGTGTGTTGGCAAGTCCTCACCATCTTGTCATCAGAGTAGAAAGGCTCAGAAGGCCGGGCAGATAACATGTGGATGGAGCCATGGGAAGGAGGGGGCTCTGTCCGTATGCTGAGCAGGGTAGGGGGGCCAGGGAAGCCCCCAAGTCGCCGGAGAGAAGTACTACGTCTCAAAGTGGGTGGCTCAGGCCGGAGTGCCAAGCGGCTCAGTGCAGCCCCTAGCTCGCCAGTGCCACGGTGCCCTCCCAAGGCAATCCCCATTGGACGCAAGTCCCCACTGCTCACAGACTTGGAACGGGCTAAGTTGGTCCGGGATGGGAGAGGCAGAGCCACAGTTGGGGGCGGTGAGCCAGGCAAGGGAACCCCATGATCTGCTCGAAGGGGACCTCTAGGACGAGATCCTGAGGTCCGACCCCGACCCAGCTCCAGTTTCTTGAGCCTTTCATCTGGGGGACCTGGCCTGGGAGGCAAAGGTCGTAACACGGAGTTTGGCCCAGGAACTGGGTTTCGGCGCTCCTTGCTGCGGGCCCGGGGAGGAAATGGTATCTTGGCTCCCACTCGGGGCTGTACATTGATAGGTGGCTCTCGAGTCCGGCCCAGGCGGTGCTCAGAAGCCTGGGGCATTGTGGGCACCGCAGGCTGGACCTGAGGAGAACAGAGCGTCAGCATTTGAATTAGGAAAGGAGATGAGATATAGGCTACCATGCAAGCGGGTTTCTTCATGTAACGAGGGCATGAATAACGTTTATAAAATCAGTTCTTGCATCTCCAGTACCTAGCAATGTTTGGCACAAGGAAAATACTTAGAACTCCTTGAAAAAACAAATGACTGAATAGTAGCCCATCATTTTGACCTTTCAATGCCCCACCCCCTCTCTATAGAATACAGATTTATTGAAAAGTCAATAGTAGTCTCAATCTCAGCTGTTTTTATAATCTACAAACTCCTTTTTAAAAAATCCTCATATTTGGCTAGTCAAGTGGGAGGTACCACAGACCTGGGACTGTGGATGCAGGAATCAGCCTAAAAGACAGCATTCCAACCTCAACCCCGGCTCCTCTGGGTTGCAAATGAAGCTGATTAAACGGGTGATCTGCAATCCACTCCCTCCCCCAATTCTGGGATCCTACTTGGTATTTGGGCCCAGGGATGCAATGGTTTGAGATGGAGGACGAACTACTTGACCCCTAATAATTTCTGCACCTCTCCCACCACAGCAGGGTTTTACCCGGGTCCGCCCCCCTCGAGGGCAGAAAGGCCGGGGCCGCTGATTGGCTGCGAGGTCCAGCGGCATATTCCCCGCGGTCCGAGAATGCTGTTCTTCCAGCTCAGTTCTCCCAGGCCCCGCTAGGTACCGCCAGCCTCTCCCTTTGTGGTGAACGTCCTCTGGGGTCTGGATCCATCCTCCCTCGGCTCTCCCACCCCACCCCGCCATAACGTCCCGGCCCATACCTGTCCCCCGGTGAGGCGGCGGGGGAGGCCAGCCGGGGTCCAGCTCCAGCTCAGGGCCACCCCCTTCTACCCCCGAACAGCCTCCCCGAAGGACGGGCTGCAGCTTTAGCTGCAGCTGTTGCCCAGCTTGCTCCCGCCGCAAGGGCCGCCGCCATCTTTGTTGGTGCCACCCGGCCACCGGCCACCGGCTTCACAATCTCTTAGGCGCCTGCGCGCCCACACTAGGAATCCTCCCACCCACCTCCTCGGCGCTTGCGTGAGCCCGCCCCCACGGCTCCCCGACCGACACCATGGAAACGCAGCCAACTTTAGAACCACTAGTTTCAGGCCCTGCCTGGTGGTGGTCTTTAAACCATTGCTGCAAGTCCCTGAGGCAAAAGTCCCCCACCCTGTAATATATGGTTCATAGGGATGCAGAGCCAAAAAGTCGAAGAATAACGGAAGGGCTTGCAACACAGATTCTTTCCAAACAAGAGGGATGCAGTGGGAAAGCAGCATGCAGGTCCAGGTCTAACCAGCAAACCAATAGAGAAGCATTTAGCAACCCCACCTAAGGATGGGGAGATCCTTAGTGGGCAGAGGACGCTGGACCTGTAAAACCCATCCTTCAAGCGTCTCTGTAGGCCCAGGCAGTAATTAAGCATGGTCCACTGCTAAACTGCAAAAGTAAACCCCTAAAGCAGGGAAAGAAACGAGATTTTCTTCCACTCATATCCTCCTCCCAACCTAGTGTAGTTGTTCATGTACCTCCATATTTTGTTTGTTTTTTTAAAAATAAAAATATTTTATTTTTATTTGTTAACAGCCATCAATGAGGACCACAGGCTACCACGGGAAGCAGCTTTTATTGACAGGTTGTCTCCAGAAACCAAAAGGCCGTATGTTGTCAGTTACACCCCATGCCTCCAAAATGCCTCCAGGGCTCTACTTGGAGAAAGGGATACAAATTGCCTATTTCAAGGCCCAAATCTTTCACCTCTTTGTACAGCTTAATTTAGAAACTTTGTGACCTTGCCCTATTGTTGGGTTTTGTTATTTGTCCCTCCAGCTACTTTGTAACAGCCAGAGGTGACTCTTGAGGGAATGATGAGAAAGGAGAAAACAGGAATAGAGCCTAGCAACAGTCCTTCTGTCCTGCCTCTGAGGCTTCATCCTTCATTGGTTGCATTTTTCTTTGTGCTGGATCGCACCCTTCTGAATCAGATCAGGGACTTCCACTGCCAGCCAAGGACCCAGCTGCAATGGAAGGGAAACCCTGTGAGGTTACTGTCACAGTCTATGCCTCCCTCCTGCAGACTCTAGGTCCTAGAGTCTAGGAGGATATGCCCAAAGGATGTTTAGTCTAAGCTATGTGTATGATACTGCTTAGGGTCCTGAACCCTCCCTTTTCCTCTCATACACCAAGAACAACAAACTTACCCCCAGGGCCATGAGATGAGCTAGTCCAAACTTGGGCACATTCCTGGCCCACAAAGGTTTGAAATGATCGGTCAGACATATTTTGCCACCCCTATGAGAAGGACAAGAGGAAGGGGTTGACACATGAAATTGGCTTAATGTACAGCAGCCTCTTGGGAACAGAGGGAGATTATTAGTGCTCAGAATGGAGAACGAGGTCAGCTAAGTATTTTGCATAGGCTTGACATAGGAGACCTGGCCTCCCTCCAGACTCGGAGCAGCAGGCTTTGGGGAAACCATGTGTCTCCTGAGCTCTTCCCTAAAGCTACCTTGGCTCTTTCTCATCTCCTAGTCAGTCCTACCTGTACATTTTTGCTGTCTTCCCATCCAGCTCAGGGACGGCAATTTCTGGAGCAGTTGTGGGATATGTGATAGGAATCTGGAGAAATTACAAAGCCATAATAAAACAGAGAAGTGAGAGAAAAATGAACTAGTCTAATCAAATATATGTATCTCTTGGATGAACTGCTTGTTCCACAGATTCCCCAAGTGGCATGTGCACATTAAGATTCTAGACATAGAGATTAGTAACTGTTGCACATCTGCTTGAACCCCAGCTTCCCCCCCCCCCCAAAGGCTTTATCCGGTCCCTCCATGGAAGGTCAGCTTGTCAACAACCAGCTAATCAATCTTTTCTACTAACCTACCACACTCACTTCAAACTCCATGTCAAACTCATATTTGAGGAAGTCATGGATGTACCAGCATTTTCCAAACCACCTGCAACAGAGACCAAACCTCAGACCATTCCTAGCACATGCAAATGACATCTCTGCTTAGGTCACCAAACTGCAAGAATCACATGTCAGGAATTAGGAACTCTAAACTGCCGCATGGCAGCTTTGGCAGTTGGCTACGAGTTACCAAATTGCTTAAGCCAGGTGAGGCTCCTACCCGGACCTCCCAAGGGCCTGCTTACCGGGTCCCTTCCTTGTTGGACTCCAGTCGGAACCAATCATTGTCTGAATTCTTGTTGTTCTCCACATACTGAAAACAGAAAATGAGATCTTAGAGGAAGGGGAGCTGGAGCCGGGTAGTAGTGGGGAACACCTTTAGTCCCAGCATTCAGGATGTAAGCTACACAGAGAAACCCTGACATGAAAAACAAAAAGGAAACACACACACACATACACACACACACACACACACACACACACACACACAGGAACCAAGGGCAGCCCCTCTTGTCAAAAAAAAAAAAAAGTATGATTACTTTCCTCTTTGGTAATGGTGTTAGCAAAATGAAGGAAAAGGCTGGAGGAGTAAGTTGGGGCTTTCTCAGAGCAGAGAACAGAATGCCTATATTCCCTACAATATAGCAAGCACAGAATATTTGGAGACTTGTGGGGCCGTTTTCTCACTTCTGATAGTGTCTGTCCCCAAACACATTTTACCATATACATTATTCCTGGAGGACCCTGTGCTAACTTCCATTAGAAGCCACAAGCTAGTGACTCTCAAATCTTCACCTTTAGTTCAAGCCTATGTCAGAGTTTCAGATTCTAGTATCCAACTGTATGTTTAAATTTATACCTTTACCTAACAGAAAATAGAAACTTAGAACTTCCACTGGATTTTATACTGCCCCCCTCTCTCTTATTCTTCAGGGTCTCCTGTCCAGGCTGGCCTCAACCTACCTTATAGAACTAAGAATGATGATCCTCCTGCCTCCACTTCCCGAGTGCTGGGATAACAGGTATGAACCACTGTAGCTGCTCTTTGCTACTTTGTGGGTTCTTCTTTTTCCACCCTTGATCCACCACCCCTCAGTTTTATTCCCTAACACTAGATAGGAGAGAAACAAGGATAGAGGGGAAGGAGGAATTAGGAAAATCCCTGAATCTAATGTCTTTCCTTTTGCTTCTTTTTTGACCGTGGCTACTAACAAACTGCAATCAACCTCCTTTAACAAAACTACCACCAGCAACCCTAGACCCCCCGCCTCTCAGGGACCCTCACATTTAGGGACCCTCTGAAAAGTTCCCAAGCTTTCAAATGTCACACAACTGCAGAAATTAGCTGCAGCTGGCAAAACCACGTCTCTGCTAAAGCATGAGGCAAATCATAGTCAGCTGCTTTCAGTCCAAAGCAGCCCCACATCTCCACACCTGGGATTAAGGTAAAAGCACATTCTTCTAACGTTTCTGGGGTTTGTTGTTGTTTGTTTTTGTTTTTAATCCTAGAATTCTCACTACAAACCACCACAGACATTCTCAGTTTCAGGGGGCAGTCTCACTCAGTCACCTGAGCCAGAACACCAGCCTTCATTCCTGACCTTTCCCTTTCCTGCTCATTACTAATCTTTCATGTCCTGCTGATTTTAGTTTCTGCTGGTCATCTGTTACAGAGTCTTTCTGTAGCCAGGGCTGGAACTAAACTCACTGAAATTCTCCTGCCTCTGTCTCCCCTGTACTAGGTTTATTAGTATATACTGCAACACCTAGCCTTAGCCCTAGCCCAAAATTTACTTTCTTTCTTTCTTTTTTTTTTTTTTTTTTTTTTTGATAGTCTCACTAAATTGCTCAGGCTAGCCTTGAACTCATTCTGTAACAACTTGTGATGGATTGTATATGCTTGGCCCAGAGAGTGGCACTATTAGAAGGTATGGCCCTTTTGCGGTAGGTGTGGCCTTCTTGGAGTAGGTGTGTCATTGTAGGCGTGGGCTTTAAGACCTTCATTATAGTTACCTGGAAGTATTTTGCTAGCAGCCTTCAGATGAAGATGTAGAACTCTTAGCTCCTCCTGCACCATGCCTATCTGGACAATGCCTTCATGATAATGGACTGAACCTCTGAACCTGTAAGCCAGCCCCAATTAAATGTTGTTCTTACAAGAGTTGCCATGGTTGTGGTGTCTGTTCACAGCAGTAAAACCCCACCTAAGACACAACTCAAGAAGGCTTTGAAACTGTCCAAGGTAGCTGCACTCTTCCTACCTCAGCACCCCAAGTGCTGAAACTATAGGTTTTCTGCTTATACCATGCAGTTCCTAGCTTGCATCCTTTGTTCATGCTGACTATAAGAGGGAAGTGGATCTCCTGAAACTGGAGTTATGGATGGTTGTGAGCAATCATGTAAGGTCCTCTGCAAGGGCAGTAACCGAGCCATTTCTTCATTCTTGTCCTTACATCCTGAGTCCTTTTACTACCCTTATATTTTATATGCTAATATGGTGTGTGTGTGTGTACCCGTGCCAAGGTGTTGCCTGTGGTAATCAGGACAACTTGAAGGAGCCATTTGTCTTCTAATGTGGGTTTCAGGGATCAAAGTAAGGTTGTTTAGGTTTAGTAGAAAGTGTTTTTACAAACTGAGCCATCTCTGTGTTTATAGTTTTACCACTTCTAAGAAGTCTTACTGTAGCTGGCTTTTAACTACTTTATGGTTTCTTGTTTTCTCCACCCTTTATCCCCCAGCTTCATCCCCTATCACTAGATAGGAGAGAAAGAAAAATAGAGGAGAGAAAGTGGGAGGGGGAGGGAGGAGAGAAGGGAGGGAGATCCCTGAATTTAAGTTCTTTCTTCTTGTTTCTTCTTTGAGCAAGACTACTAACAAACCACAGCCAACCCCCAAGTGACCAACAAAAGTTATCAGAGTTCTAGCATTTATAAACCCTCTGAAAAATTCCCAGAATTCCAATTGTCATGCAATCACAGAAACTATCTGCAGCTGGCAAAACCAGGCCTCTGCTAGAGCATGAGTCAAATCATCGTCAGCTGCTGTGAAGCAGCCTCATATTCCCACACATGGAATTAAAACAAAAACATATTCTTATGTTTCTGTTTTAAAGAAACCAAAATTCCAGAATTCTCACTATACCTTACTCATCTCTCCCCATAGTCTCAAAATACCCCAGTTATGTCTCTGTCTCTCCACTTAAACAGTTCAATACTGTTTCTGTCAACGACAGTAAAGCAATTCTCATTCGGTTTTATATACTCTCCCTAGGTACTTGTAACAATATGTTTTATTGTTGTGTTTGAGGCAGGGTCTCATATAGTCCAGACTGGCTTTGAATTCATTATGGAGTCTAAAACGACCTGAGCTTCCAATCCTCCTGCCTCCACATCCTGGGTACTGAGAATGCACGAGCCACATCAATTTATGAGGTGCTACAGATAGAACCCAGGACCTCTTGCATGCTACCCCAGCACTCAGTCAATTTCTCAGTGAGGCAATATATAACACAAGCAATCTACTGGTTTTTGAAGCAGACAGCACCAAAA
This sequence comes from Rhynchomys soricoides, assembly GCA_019843965.1. Classification (NCBI taxonomy): domain Eukaryota; kingdom Metazoa; phylum Chordata; class Mammalia; order Rodentia; family Muridae; genus Rhynchomys; species Rhynchomys soricoides. The sequence continues at coordinate 840,402 of JADRCH010000861.1, read as the reverse complement.
GGAGGGCAATCTTTCTCTTCCCATAACAGAGAAATTAGCTGAAAGTATAGCTAATTTATACCTAAAAACATCTATCTCTAACATTTTAGGGTTTCAGTCCTGACATTCATTCCATTCATTTTATCACTAAGAATGAAAGAAGAGCAGTGATGCACAGAGACTTCTTTGAGCTCCAAGAAGTACTTTTGACCCTCTACTCCTACAGCGATCAGAGCTGGCGCGAGACACGTCACCTTCCCGGAATACTGCTGTCTTTTCCTTCAAGGTCTAGTCCTACTGTGCTCCTAACCGGAATCTCTTCTGCATCCTTCCTCCGGCCACCCGTAACGCCCCCAGACTCCCAAATAGTCGCATTTATATGAATTTAGATTTTAAACTTAAAAACCGGAAGCGGCTTCCACCCGGAGCCAATTCCCGAGTACACCTGATTACCCGCCACCCCTCTGCTACGCGATCAACCACAGGAGTAAAACTGACCCGGATAAGGGACTGATATTCCTCCTTTAGTCGCTGCACCCACAATTCCCGATCTCGGGGTCCGGCGTTAGTCTTCAGCACCGGGATCTCAGACACGACCCGCCGGGTGGCCTCGTCCGCCATCTTGGACCAGGGCGCAAGAAAATTGCGGAAGTGGAGTTGCTTGTAACTTACGGCGTCGCCATCTTTACTGTGGGAAGATGAGGTGTTGTATTGCCTTAAAGCAGTCTCTGAACGCACTCGATTTTTATTTATTTATTTTTTGGTAAGAAAATAAAATTGACCCACCTGTGTGAGCGTCCGGAAGAACAGAATGGAGGTGGGTTACTCTGTCCAGAATATGGCACCTATCATTAAATCACCGGAGACTGCTCTGATGAACGACTTCCGTTCATGCTCAGAAGCAGTCTTGGGAAAAACTCAAGCCCTTCCCAAAACAGGAAAGTTGTTTGAGTTTCAGGTTTTTCTAGACACTCTTCAAAGTACTGTATCCTAAATGTGAAATTTACGTGTTTGTGCTTCAGAGTGACTTCCTTCGTTTCAATCTCTTCCCTGAATAATTAACACAACTGAATTAGGAAGTACATGAGTTTGTTTTTTAAAGAACACTGGATCCTATATATCCCAGACTTGCCTCAAACACACACAGGATGGCCTGGAGCTATTGCTTATGCCCAAATTAATGTGTTTAGGTTTTAAAACCAACCTAAAGATAAAACTTTTTTTTCCCAAAGAGTTACTGAATATATTTTGTGTACTATATACTAAGTATATAGATACAATTTCTTAGATGAATTCACCCAAATGGCTAGAGGCTGAATGCCTATTCTAAGCCTATGACAAGTCTTCTGGTAATTTTTTGTTGTTTTGTTGTTTTGTTGTTTTTGATTAGACCTGGCTGGCCTCCAACTTACAAAGAGATCTCCCTGCCTCTTGTCTCTCAAATAAATGCTGGTTGGGTAATATATAAATTTGTTTGACACCAAGAAACCTCAGTAAGCATGGTGGCCTCATATCTGTAATCCTGGAACTTGGGGGTCAAGGTCAGAAGATTGCTGCAACTCAATCTACAACGAACAAACTAACCCCATATGTGGCAGCTGCTGTAGTTGGACGCCATTGATCCCAGCATTTGGGAAGCAGAGTCCTCCAGAGTTAACCTTGGTGAGCTTGAGTCTATATGGACAATGAAATCCTGTTTCAAAGAGAGCAAGTTCCAAGGTGGTGGTGTCACACATCTTAATCCTAGCACTCAGGAGGCAGAGGCTGGCAGATCTTCGAGTTTAAGTGCCAGCCTGGTCTTCAGAGAGAATTCCAGGACAGCCAGGGCTACACAGAGACACAGAAAAACCCTATCTCAAATGTACTCATATACATTAAATGAATAAATCTTTAAAAAAAAATCAAAAAACAAAACAACACCCTACCTAAAGGAAGGAAGGAAGGAAGGAAGGAAGGAAGACGTGACAAAGGGCTGGAGAGATGGTTCAGTGGTTAAGAGCACTGACTGCTCTTCCGGAGGTCCTGAGTTCGATTCCCAGTAAGCACATGGTGGTTCACAACCATCTGTAATGGGATCTGATGCCCTCTTCTGGTGTGTCTGAAGACAGCTACAGTGTACTCAAAAAATATATAAATCTTAAAAAAAAAAGAAGAAAGAAAGAAAAAGACATGACAAAACAATAAGAAGTAGAAAAATGTGAAATGGCTCAAGTGAGTAAAGATACTTGTAGCAAAAGCCTGGCTACCACATAGAGATGACGAGAACTGTTTCCACAAGGTTGTCCTCTGATCTACATACCTGTGCTGTGACATGTGTGCCCCTTCAACTTAAATTTGTATATTTGCATTTTATCTGAGTGTTTTGCAAGTATGTATGTAAAGTACCATGTGCATGCAGTGCCAGTAGAGGCAAATAAGGGCAATAGGTGCCCTGGAGCCAGAGTTACAGACATTACTTCCATGTGGGTGCTGAGAACTGAAGACTGGTCCTCTGCAAGAGCATCAAGTGCACTTAACTGTTGAGCTGTCTCTCCAGTCCTCTAGGTGAAAAAACAAACACACAACTGTAGTTTTAAGAGTTGAGCATGTAGTACAGTGTTAGAATGCTTGCCTAGCATGCACAAAGCTGGGGTTGGATCCCCCTTATCACATAAACCAGACCTGACAGTGAGTGTCTGTTATCCCAGGCTGAGCTACAAATAAACAATGTTGGGTTTTTCCTTCCCACATGATTTCCCTGTGTTGTTTAATAGAGTATTTGTTTTGAGAGAAGGTCTGCATTAGTCCTGGATGTCCTAGAATTCTCTGTGTAGACCAGGCTACCCTTGAACTCACAGGATCCAAAGGCCCCTTGCCATTGGAGTGCTGGGGTTAAAGATGTTCTGTGCTATGCTTGGCTAATCGATTATTCTTGTCCTCTCTCTCCTATGTTGTTTGATAGTATGTTCTTAGTCTCTCCCTCTCATTCTCAATGTTGCTTTGGTTTTTGAGACTGGTCTTATGTATTTGAATTCCTGACTCCCCGGTCTCTCTGATCCAAGTACTGGTATTACAGGCACATCACTAAGCCTAGAGGTTTTGGATCTTAACTAGCATGCTACATAGCTCTTTATAAAGATATTAGATGTAGCTAACACATCTTTGCAATGCTTCTCTAGAGATCTCCTAAGGTAAATAAAAGTTTATTTTATTTTTGTGTGTTTATTTATTTGCGTGTGTGTGTGTGTGTGTGTGTGTGTGTGTGTGTGTAGTCAGAGAACAATGGTTTGAAATGAGGTTTTACAGTTGCCCTGACATAATTATCTTAATTTTATTATGTGCATATGTAAAGGAATAATAACTTTTCCTGACATTTCTGATGGATCTATACATGTACTGCTATCATTGCTTTACCTCTTATTAAAAAAACTTATTTCTTGGCCTGAAGAGATGGCTCAGCAGTTAAGAGAACTGACTGTTCTTTCAGAGGTCCTGAGTTCAATTCCCAGCAACCACCTGATGGCTCACAACCATCTGTAATGGGATCCAGTGCCCTCTTCTGCTGTGTCTAAAGATAATGGCAGTGTACTCACATATATAAAATAAATAACTCTTAACAACAACAAAAGCCCCAACTTACTCTTGCCAGGCAGTGGTGGTATTAGGACCTAGGTGAAATGTTAAGGCCTAGGTAACTGTTACCTGGCTAGCCTGTAATTATAAGGAAACTTGCTCATAGGTTTCTGCTGTGACTAGGAAACCTTCTAATGCAAGATTGATTACATATTCTGTTATGTTCTGTGCCCTTTGTAACAAATCACAATAGAAGTCAGTAGAACTGTTTTGTATAGTTTACCCATAATAAGCTTGGACCTGAACCAACCATGCAACAGCACTTCCTGTACCTTTTAATAAGCTTTTATATATAAGCTGCCATCTTCCACCTTCCATAATTTCAATTCCAGAGGATATGATACCCTCTTTTGGACTTCAAGGACACCAGATACACATGTGGTGCTGGGGTATGGCTTTGTGTACTGTGTATTCAGATGCTGATTTCTGTACCCCAGAGATCTGATTGCAGTCTGGACATTGGCATGGTCATTATTATTGAAGCATCTCCCATCTTGATGTTGTGTGAAAATAGTTCTTTATCATCTCTGATTGGTTAATAAAGAGCTGATCACCTTATAGCTGGGCAGGAGAGTTAAGTGGAATTTCCAGTCCCAGTGAGGGAGTCCCAGGTGGAGAGAGTCACCATGTGAGAGTTGCCATGAGGACACAGATAGAGCAGAAGCAGCCAATGGGAGACTAAGAGGATGGGTTAATGGGGCACATGGCTAGAAGTAGCCAGCATAGTTGGGTTAGTATAGATGAGTATCTGCCCAGCTAAAGTGCAAGAAGCTTATATATAAATATAAAGGTCTCTGGTCATTATTCAGGAATAAGGGAGGCATAGAAAACCCCCAAATGATACATTTACATTGTGTTGCACATACATACCTGTAACTTTAATTTTTTCAAACCTTATTTTTAATGATAGCTCTTAAATACTTTAACCTCCCTTGTAGCCCTCCGCCTACCAGAGCTAGTGGAAAAGAAAGGATGGGGAGAAGTAGACCTGTTTAGAAAGGTTCTTTGAAGCACCTCTTGTCTGTGTTGTTTGGAAATCAGCAGTTCAATTCACGGGTCAGCAGTAGCAGCTCGATCCACTCACAAACACTTCAGGGATACACCAACAGTCAAGTTCAGTAGAGTCAGGATAGCAAACACAAATCAGCAGTGATAGCATGACCTAACAGAGACAGCCAGACCTTGGCCTTGGCACAAGTCAGCAAGAAGGACCAGGAGTAGATCAGAGTAGACCAGGATCAGAAGTTCTTGGCTGTGCCTCTCTCAGGGAATCGAAGATCAGAGAAGACTTGAGACCCACAAGCTTTGCATAGCTAGCTCTATAAGCAAGCCACGCTTTGTCTCTGTCACTGTCCATTGAGTCCTATTTATAACCCCCAAACATCATGTGTCCTCCACTGGTCTTGCCTCAGCACATATGTCTGTCTCAGCTGACATCACTGCCAATCAGCCCAAGTGCTTGGAAGTGACAAGAAACTGCACCACCAGAAATTTTTGGTGTGTTTCTCTCTATAGAGTCCCAACAAATGGAGGTCAACTATGCAATGTAAGGCAAACCACTACATGTGTGTCAATGAAGAATCCTTCATCACGTGTCCTTTCACGAGCTTGCTTTAGCAGAACATCCTTTCTGTGTCTGCTTCAGCAAAACCTTCCTTCATGAGTCTGCCTTCGTCTTTCACCTGTGTCCACTTCAGGAAAACACTCCTTCACGTGTTTGCCCCAGCAAAACACCATCCAATACAATTGACTTTCCAAAGAACCATTAAGTTTCCACTTCACATACCATGCAGTCAAAACACTCATATACATTAAAAAATAACTTAAAAATTTAATAAACTTTCTTTGAACATATTGGGACATAACAATTGATATTTAAAAAATCGCTGGTCAGGGCTGCTGAGATGGCTCAGAGGGCAAAAGTAGTTGCCACCTGTAATGGCTAAGGTTTTGTGTGTCAACTTAACACAAGCTGGAGTTATCACAGAGAAAGGCGCCTCCCTCGAGGAAATGCCTCCATGAGATCCAGCTGTAAGGCATTTTCTCAATTAGTGATCAAGGAGGGAGGGTCCCTTGTGGGTGGTGCCATCCCTGGGCTGGTAGTCCTGGGTTCTAAAAGAAAGCAAGCTGAGGAAGCCAGGAGCAGTAAGCCAGTAAGTAACATCCCTCCAGGGCCTCTGCATCAGCCCCTGCTTCCTGACTTGCTTGATTGAGTTCCAGTTCTGACTTCCTCTGGTGATGAACAGCAACGTGGAAGTGTAAGCTGAATAAACCCTTTCCTTCCCACCTTGCTTCTTGGTCTTGATGTTTGTGCAGGAATAGAAACCCCGACTGAGACACCACCCACACCTAAGTTTGATTTCCAGAACCCAAATGAAATTAAGGGACTGACTCTACAAAGGTGTTCTGCCTTTCACGTATGATGCTGTGGCATGCCCATTCTTTGTACACAAAAATAATGATGATGACAATAAAATCACTGATTTATATGATCAAACTTTCAATAGGCATGCCTCAATTCTGGAAAGTATCTCCTAAAGCCACACTCCAAGAAGTCAGTCAGGAATCTGCTTACAGCTTGAAAGTTATATCTAGGGACAAGCTTGTGCTGTAAGCAGAATCCTGCCTGATTTCTTGGAGTGTGGCTCATCCATGTAAGATGTTCTGACCTGGAGCCAGAATTAAAAGCAGTCTATAGGCAAATAATCAAGACCATTAATCAGTACACAAAGTGCAAAGAACCCTCTTAGCAGGACAAAGATTTTCACTACTTAAGAGTGAAAACCAGAGTAAAACAGGAAATGGACTATAAAATTTAGTTTTTCAGATGGTCTATTATGTACAAATTTAGTTTATTCTTGTTTTAAGTAATTCTTACAGGATATTAGAGCTAAATTCTAAAAGGTTAAAGGAAGACCTCAAGTTCACCTATTTTCAGAGGAAGCATTAATTTATAAACAAATATTTATAGAGTGACTATTCTACTCTAGGTTTTGGAAATAAAGTAATGCAAAAGGGACTCATGAAATTATCCTAACACAGCTAAGCAAAGTGGCAAAGCAGGTCCGGTTAAATAATTCAGTCCTAAAAAATGATGTCTAAAAAAACAAAAACAAAACAACACCAAAAACTGACAGCTGGGCCATGGTTGTGCATACCTTTAATCCCAGAATTTGGGAGGCAGAAGCAGGTGGAGCTTTGAGTTTGAGGCCAGTCTGGTCTAAAGATGGAGTTTCAGGACATCCAGGGTTACACAGAGAAATAAAGCAAAGGCCTGAATAGTGCATCTCACAAGCGGCAAAACTCCTGAAGGTAAATTTGTGGGACAGAAGAAGAAACTGACTATTATATCAGGGAAAGAAACATTGGATTAGGGATGGGGAGGATCAAACAAACAAACAAACAAAAAGACACAGCTCTCTGATCTTTAAGGCATTGATCTAGGCCCTACTGTACTGGAAGATTTGTAGTAGGATTTATCTTGTGCACCTGGTCCTTTAAAGGATCCCCCAGTTGCTAGTCAACTGGGCTTTAAAAAAAAAAAAAATTGGCTGTTAGAGTGGCTTGACCCTATGACCATCAGTGTTGGTTGCCTTTTGAATTTTTGTGAACAGGATAAGTTACAAAACGGCCAGCTGAGGCTGAGAAAGAGGACTGAGCTAGCAGGAGGAAACAAGAAGACAGTTGGGGAAAGTATTGTTAGGAAACAGTTGAACCAGGAGAATTTGAGCTGAGCAGATAGGCTGGGACCGTTTATACAGTTCAAAGCTCCTAGGATTGGGGAAACTGGGAGGAGGGCTAGCAGGGAGTTAAGAGAACTGTTTACTATTCTAAAACAGCTAGGCACCATCTTACAAGGGGTGCCAAACGTGTGGCAAGGCAGAATGGGAGGTTTGATTTCAAGTACTATAGAGCGAAAGGCAGGAAAAGGACAGATAGATACTTCGTTTCAAAAATCTGACAGGGTGCCTGCTGAGGTTGTTGTTGGTACATGCCCTGCGTGGTTTTCAGCAGCAGTTTTTTTTCCCCTTCTTTTCTTCATTCTGGGTTATTTTGTTTATAAAAATGTTGAAAGATTGGCTGAGCAAGTGGAAAAAATATGGGTGGAAATGGAAAAGCCAGGGAATCAAAAAAGGGGAGGAAGTGGGGAACCAAGAGGGATCATTGCCCTTTCTTCCTTTTGAAAACGTAACAGAGTTGGCGATGCAGCTAGAGAGACTGAGAGTAGAGGTAGACAAACTTGAAAAACGTCAAACACAAGAAAAGGAAAAACAAATAGGTTCATTCCCAGGAAAGAGAGAGAGAGAGAGAGAGTCCCCCCCAGGTAGAAAGAGGGGAAAGAACTGTCAGAGGGCAGTCAAGTCAGAAATGGAAAAGTAGGAGGATGGTCAGATGAGACAGCCCTTTTTAGGAGATAGGGTTAAACCTACAGCATCTTTTGATTGCATCTTTTGATTACTGGTAGTCCTTGGTCACAAAATCACCAACAGCATTCCTAGTAGTTATGCAGTATATGCCTGCTAATGGGGATAATCCACAAGGTTATGTTGAAATAGGGTAGCTTCCTGTAGACATGATGAATCTAAGGTGTTTTAAAGAGGCAATGAGGGGCTGGAGAGATGGCTCAGCGGATAGAAGCACTGACTGCTCTTCCAGTGGTTCTGAGTTCAATTCCCAGCTACCATCTGTAATGGAATCTGATCCCCTCTACTGGCGAGTCTGAATACAGCTACAGTGTACTCAAAAACATAAAATAAATAAATCTTAGCCCACTTGTTGGGAGGTGGTTTGTGCATTGTGTATTCAGTATTCAGATGCTGATGATTTCTGTGTAGCACAGAGATTTGGTTGCCATCCGATTTGACATTGTCATTATTGTTGAAACATCTCCCATCTCAATGTTGTGTAAAAACTGTTCTCCATCACCTCTGATTGGTTAATAAAGAGCTGATTGAGCCAATGACTGTGCAGAAGAGAGAGGGAAGGTGGGACTTCTGATCCCAGTCAGAGGTTCCAAAGAGAGGCAGGGAGAGAAGAAGATGTGGAGAGACCATGAGTAGCTCTCGAAGGGTGTGGCCTTGTGGAGAAACATGGAGCAGAGAGAGCCTGAGCAAGTTGAAGATTATAGGTAAAGGACCACACAGCTGGGAAGTAGCCAAGCCGGCATAGTAGGGTTGGAATAAATGAGTATCTGCTCAATTATAGGGCTGCCACCTAAAACGGGCTAGAGCCAGATAGAAATGAAAACATCCTGCAGTTATTTAGGAACAAGGGGCTGAAGCAACCCCCCTAAATTACTTTTAGACCCACCAGCTCCAAATAATGACACTGAGACCTTTTATTAATTATGAAAGCTTGGCCTTAGCTTAAGCTTGTTCCCAAGTAGCTCTTATACTTAAATTGGTTCATTTATAGTAATCTATGTTCTGCCACGTGGCTGGTTACCTCTCCTCAGCTTGGTATGTCCCAACTTCCTCTGGTTCAGGCTGATGAATCTTCCTGCCTCTCACTCTTTCCCAGTGTTCCTTTCTCTGCCTGGAAGTTTTGCCTATCCTCTCCTACCTATCTATTGGCCATTCAGCTCTTTATGAAAACAATCAGAAGGTGCCTTTAGGAAGGCGAGGAAGGACAGAAAAATACCTTCACACAGAGTACAAAATGATCTCCCAATGTCTCCTCCTTTTAGTTTAATAAAAGGCTCTCTCTAGGGGGCAGTGGTGGCGCACGCCTTTAATCCCAGCACTTGGGAGGCAGAGGCAGATGAATTTCTGAGTTCAAGGCCAGCCTGGTCTACAGAGGGAGTTCCAGGACAGCCAAGGCTACACAGAGAAACCTTGTCTCGAAAAACAAAAAAACAAAAACAAAAACAAAACAAAAAAAGGCTCTCTAACATCAATAAACGATATACAATAAGAACAACTATGAGAGCTATCAAGTAAAAATTACATTTATAATGTCCAGCCTATCTGTGTCTGATGTGGTTGAAGACCAGATAGTTATAGTCTCATATATAAACTTAAGTTGTTTAAAATTTAAGAAAATCCTCTTAGGTTGATAAATGCAAGTTATGATATAAAGTGATTTAAGTACAGAATGTCAAACTCATCCAAGATAGGATAGATCATAAAATACTTTCTCCAAGGATGTCAAATACAAATGGTCTAGACATTGTGAATGTAACTCTTACCTGATAGTGGCCACATACTTTAAATGTTTCTTTTCATTCAAATAGCTTGCCATGTTGGGTGCCAACTGTAGCTTTTGTTACTTTTTCTTTATATGCTATTTTGTTTGTGGGTCCTTCTAGGTTCTTCTCCTTTCTCCTAACAAAAGGTTCTCTGGCTCAGCTCAGCTTCTTCTGGCTCAACTGTCACCAAGTATCTTTTCTTCTACTCTCTGACCCTGCTCCTCTCTCTCCTGGACCCTACTTGTAACTTTAATTTTTTCAAACTTTATTTTTTAATGATGGTTCTTAAACACTTTAACCTCCCTTGTTGCCCACCACCCAAAAGAGGTAGCAGAAAAGAAAGGATACCGGGTGGGGGTTGGAGGGAGTGGACCTGTTTAGAAAGGTTCTTTGGAGCAGCTCCTATCTGTGTTGTCTGGAAATCAGCAGTTCAGTTCACAGGTTATCCCACAGTGGCAGTTCAGTCCACTCCCAAGCACCTCAGGGATACATGAGCAGACCAGTTCAGTAGAGTGAGGTTAACAGAAGTGACATGACCTAGTGGAGACAGCCAGGCCTTAGCCTCAGCTCAAATGAGCAGGAGGGACCAACAGGAACACAGGAGAAGTTCTCGGCTGTGCCTCTTCAGGGAAGCAAAGATCAGTGAAGACAAGAATGTTTCACAAGTCCATAAGCTGTACCAGCAAGCCACACTCTGTCTCTGTCACTGTCCATCAAGTCCTATTTATACCCTCCAAACATCATGTGTTCTCCATGTGCTTTGCCCCATCACATGCATCCAATCAGCCAGAGTCAGTGGAAGCAGCAAGACACTGCGGTACACCACCAGAAGTTTTTTGGTGCATTTCTCTCTATGGAGTCTGGGCAAATGCAGCCAACTGTGCAAATGTAAGGTGGACCAATACATGCGTGTCGTTAGCAAAGAATCCTTCATCATGTGTCCTTGACATGCTTGCTTTTAGTAGAACAACACCCTCTCTCCTGTGTCTGCTTTAGACAAATGTTCCCTCACAAGTCAGCCTTAGCCTTTCACACCTGTGTCCACTTTAATGAAAAGTTCACGTGTTTGCTCCAGCAAAACACCATCCAAACGACTTTCCAAAGAATCCTTAAATCTTCACTTGATTACTCCTGCCTACTCCCTGATTCTACTCTTCAGCTTTCAGGCTCTGCCTGCTTTTAAAAAACCCTCTCTTGTTCCCAGAATTCCAAGAGGCAACTGACACTCAAGGGCATAGGGTTCTTTAAAGGGCCAGGCACATAAAATAAATCTCACTACAAAGTAGCAAAATCTAGCTACATCTGTCTTCCTCTCTCCCTGGATCCAGTAAGATTGATAGAAATTTTGTATAAAGTTTCTCTTTATGCTCAATACAGGAAGAATGAGGTCAAAGGGACTTTATTAAAGTTATGGAAAATTATTAAACCTCTCAGAATAACAAAGTACTATCCATCTCTGATTTATTATTTTGTGATCCCCAATAGTATATTAGGTCTTTTTGTTGTTTGTCTGAGACAGGTCTCCCTTATTATGTAGTACTGGCTATCCTGGATCTCACCATAGAGACTAGGCTTCTGTGCTTCAGTTTCTGCCTCTGCCTCCCAAGTGCTGAGATTTAAGTTGTATGCACCATACCCAGCTGATTTTATAGAATATTACTTAAAAGAAAAATACTTCTAAGAGAAATATGATAAAGTTAGAATACAAACTTTTACATATATATTCTTTTAAAGTCCATTTACTGTTTTGTTTTTAAGACAGTTTCTCCGGTCTTCTTGACCGTCCTGGAACTTCATGTAGACCAGGCTATCCTCAAACTCACAAGGATTCATGTGCCTCTGCCTCTCAGGTGCTGGGTTTAAAGGCATGTGTCACCACTACTCAGCTAAAACTATTTGCTTTTATAGCACTTACATTTTTGTTCAACCAGTGGACAAAAGTAGAGAAGACATGTGTATAATGTGATTTGTGTGCCTGTCTCTTGAAAGGATCCCCCATGGCTAGCCAAAGGACTCCTTGGGAATTGCTTAGCCATTAGAACTGCTTGACCCTATGACCTTCAGTGTCTGTTCCCTCTTGTATTTCTGGGAACGGGAGAGGATATTTAAAAGCCAGCAGAGGCTGAGAGGGTATTAGGATTTAGTAGGGTCTAGGTGGCAAAAGGGTAGGGTCAGAGAGGAGGGTTAAGGAAGACAGCTGATGCAGGAAGAAGGAAGACTGTATAGGACTAGAGAAGAGAAGAAAAGAGGTTGAGAAGATAAAACAGTTGAAAGTGAATTAAGCTAGCAGTGAGAAGATAATTGGTGGCCATTAAGCCATGAGAAGCTGAGCTAAGCCAGAGAAGATATTTTGAGAAGACAGTTAGAAGAACCCACAAAGAACCCACACAACGTGGCAAAAAGTAAGGATAAAGTAAGCTACACAGGTACAAAAATAAATTCTGTTTTGCAACTCAGAACTCATTGCTCAGTAGGAATTTTGATACATTCAAGAAAAACTATGGCATACAAGACAGCTGTACGGGATGATGGATGGACGCTGCTTGTCCTGAACATGAGGTCACAGTTGAAGATGCCTGTAAGAGCACATTGCTTCAGTGTAGCACTGGCATCTCCTCCCTACAGATTCGCATTCTGAGTGAATTAGGAAAGAATGTGAACTGAACTCTTAAGAAATGTGGGGTATAAGAAATCAAGAGGAAGATTTACTTTAAAATTATTCCTAAAGTAAATTGAAAAAAAAAAAAGAGCCAGAGATTTTTTCAGTGGGGGAGATTCAAAGTTGTCCTAAGTATGTCTTTATTGCAGAGAAATATAAAATAATAAAGGTTTAATAAGACAACTGAATTAAGTATCTTTCTTTGAGAAAGGGTTATTTTCAGGAATCCTTTCTGTTTGGGTTTTGGTTTTTTGAGTCAGGGTTTCTCTGTGTAGCCCTGGCTGTTCAGGAACTTTCTATGTAGACCAGGGTGGCCTCCAACTCAGAGATCTATCTGTCTCTGACTCCTGAGTGCTGAGATTACCCCAGTTTATTTCCATAAATCTTTTTTTATTTTTGAATTTAAATTTCTGCACTTTATTTTTTAGACAACCCACATGACATGTTTTTTTCTTAAAAAACAAAAAACAATGCCTCCACTCCAAATAAACCACAGTCAAAATAAAAGCTCAAGATGACATCAGTCCCATTTGTCCTAAGTCTTGGTATTGTACGAATGGTAAGCAGCAACCAATTATGGTGACAGGTGATAGATCCATTTGTTAACATTTTTCCACCTCTAAGCCTGAATGGAGTCATAGCATCTTCATGGTAGTCCAGGAGAGCAACCATACCATCTGGATTCATGTTTTCACCAATAAAAAACTGGTAGTTATTGATATTAGCAAGGATGTGCTTAATTTGCTCTGCAGCTCCAGTCATAAAAGGCTTTACTCTTTCTGGTTTCTGTTCTTCAGGTTTGCCTTTGAGTGATTTTATGAAGTCTTTGAATGTACTTTTTGTAGGCCTCTTTTGTGAAGCTGATTTCTTGTGATGGTTCATGACAATGTCAACACCGGAAATCTTGTAGATGTCAGAGAACAGCTTTATGGACCACAAAGGAATCACATGTGAAATTTTTTAAGCAAAAATTTATTGACTTAAAACAAAAATTGCTTTTAGTTGTTTAAATTTTTTTTGTTTGTTTGTTTTTGTTTTTCTCTTTTTAGTACTTTGTGGGTTCTTCATGGGTTCTTCTAATAATATCTTCTCTGGCTCAGGTCAGCTTCTCCAGGCTAAACTGTCACCATTTTTCTTCTTTTCTAACTCTACTCTCTGATCCTACTCCTGTTTCCTAGGACCTCCCCATTACTCCTCTTGAATGGTACTCAATCAGCCAGCCTCTGCTGTCTTCATAGCCTCTCCTGTTCCCAGAATTCCAAGAGGCAACAGACATTGAAGGGCATAGTGTCCTTTAAAGGGCCAGACACATAAACCATACATTTTCTTCCATTCGTTTTGCATAAACCCTTTAAAGTGGCCATTCTGAATGCCAAGATTTTTGTGAAACAGTCGTTACATCAGCTCGTGAACCCACCAAAGCCATTTCAATGTCGTTCACTTGCAACTTTAATTTTGGCCCCTGATCCATAACAACTGTTTGCCAGAACATGTTTTCCAGTTCTTTCAAACCTTTCTGTTCTTTTTACTGGAGCAGTATAAAATGAATTATAAATTCTTGCTATCGCATAAAAGACACTCAGTCCTGATATTTTATTTACAAGCTGTAAGTCTAGATTGGAGAGCTCTGAGCTATTCTGACATCCCAGTCAAATGACCCTTGTTACTTGCTGTTTCTCCTGGCCCCCTGCTCGCAGTCCATCTTCTCTCATGACAGCCTTCTCCGCCATTCATCTCCTTTCTCCTTCTCATCTTTTCGGAGACCCCTCACTGGATCCTCAAGTCCTGTCTTTCTCTCCCTACTGCCCAATTACAGGCTCTAACCGTTTATTAACCAATTGACTTTAAATTGGGGAGCAGCGTTTACATAGCATCACTTTGTGTATGTGAAGATCTCCTCTTCAGAGGCCACCAGTTGAGGTACAGAATTTAGCACATGAAACCAACCCCCAAAAGAGCAGCTTTGTCTTTGATATGTTGGGGGATGGTTTTGTGCACTGTGAATTCAGATGCTGATTACTGTGCCTGGAAATCTAGACGTTGGCATTGCCAAGCATCTCCTGTCTCAATACTGTGTAAAAATTGTTTTCAGTCATCTCTGATTGGTTAATAGAGAGCTGATCAGCCAATAGCTGGGCAGGAGAGGAGGAGGCAGGACTTTTGGTCCCAGTGAGTCTCTGAGGGAGACCAGAGGAGATTCACCGTGAGCATTCACCATGAGTGGGTCACCAGAGGAGTTGCTATGCGTATATCAATGAAGCAGGAGCAGGCAGGGCAAGACTAAGTTGGTAAGTAACTGGGTATGTGGCTGGGTAGGCAGCCATAGATGGATTAGAATAAATGAATATCTGCCCAGCTCTAGTGCAAGAAACCTTTTAATAAAAGGTCTTGCGTCTTTATTTGGGAGTTAGAGCGGGTTTAGAAAATCAAGAATTGATTTTATATTTGACTCCCAATATGGAGCAAACGTCCCCATTGTCTCTGCTCCCCCCACCCCCGTGTGACACACAAATATGGGGCTAGCCACAGCTGCAATAAAAGACTACGCAGCAAGCCAGGTAGTGGTAGCACACACCTTTAATCCTAGCACTTGGGAGGCAGAGGCCGACGGATTTCTGAGTTCGAGGCCAGCCTGGTCTACAGAGTGAGTTCCAGGACAACCAGGGCTACACAGAGAAACCCTGTCTCGAAAAAACAAAACAAACAAACAAAAGACTGTGCAGCAGTAGGAGAGATTTGGCATGAGCTGATGAACAGCAGCCCAGCCCAGGGTGTCGGGCGGGCCTTGGAAAACCAGGAGAATGCAGGCCAATCTAAGGCCAGAGTTAGGTGCAGGGCTAGATTTCCTCTTCCCTGTGAATGAAAGGGCAGGGTCAGGGCTAGCCACGAGACAGGAAGCAGAAGCTAGGCATACACCAAAAGAACATGCAGAAGAAATCTGAGCCAAACTGCTCAGGGGGAAAAATGTTTGAATTTGTGATTAAATGAGAGAGAGAGAGAGAGAGAGAGAGAGAGAGAGAAAGAGAGAGAGAGACTAGGTATAAAACATCACAGGCTGATATAGTTTGAAATTAATACAATAAAAGTATACAAAGAGAGAGTTAAATAATATTAAAAAGAATTCCCCAGCAGAAAGAGTTTGGAGGAAATTAAATGCAAAAGTATTAAGTTTAGAAAGCAGTAAGAGAGAAATAAATAAATACACATTTAAAAATAGAGTCTCCAAAAGAAAGAAAAAAAGAAAATTAGTCTCTAAAGAAAAAAAAGGTAAAATAGAAATGTTTTAAAAGATGCATAGATGCTAAAAAAAAAAAGAAAAACTGAACATAGACATAGAAATACTGAATTTAAACATAAAAACATAAAGTGTCTGAAGAAAGGAGACAAAGAGAAATAAAGCATCCAAAGGGAGGAGAGAGAAATGAAAACAAAGTCTCCAAAAACCGGAGAGAATTAAAGAGATTTAAAAAACGTACCATGATAAAAATGAAGAAACACAATAGGAAAAGGCACATGGGTGCCATATAACTTTGACTGTCAACATAAAAATAATTATATGTGCAGTAATGACTACAATTTTATACATCCTCTTTAAGATAGATCAAAATAAAGCAGAAGACTGAAAATTGAATGCTAGAATTGAGGCAATAGAAAAGAAATTAGAGGATTCTTTAAATCAGAATAAAGAATCTTGAAAGAATCCAAATAGGAACCTACAATGACAGCAGAAAGAGGTAGTTCCAGATGAGAAAAATCCACAAAGGCTTGAGGAATTAGAATGTTAACTGAGAGATACAATACACTGAGTTTAAACAAATGCAGATTCTGCTTAATGAAGTTACCTTAGCACAATGCCATACAATAGCTTGTATGTTTCATTTTGTAGAGTTTGGAAATCTAAACTATGTTCCTGTGTTACTACATCATACAATTGATACTCAAGATTTTGATAGGTTTTTGCCTTGAGTTCTAATAAGGCTGATTCTGAGATTGTACATTTATTAGCGGTGATGTTATATTGGAAATGCCTTTACAGATTGAAGTGGATAATGCTTCAACGTGTGTCCATTAGAATACAACAATATTTTAGACATTATGGCATAAAATGTGTTACAGATATATCTCACAATCCTACAAGTAAAGCAATTGTAGAGAGATGTAAGAGAACTTTAAAGGAAATATTCATAGAACAGAAGGGGATATAGGATCTCACAGAGATAGGTTAAATAAAATTTTATTGACTTTAAATTTTTTAAATGTCACTAAGACAGATATCACAGCTGCTGGAGAACACTGGATTTTAGAAAGTACTGATGAATTAAATCAGCCTATATATGCCTTAACTTCAGAATGGAAGGAATATGTTGCATTGGGGAAGAGGTTTTGTCTTTGTTTCAACAGGAGAAAAGTTACTCATTCCATCAAAATTTGATTTGACCAAGGGAGACCTCTGAATATCCTGGCCACAGAAATGAAGGAGGAATCCAAGAACAAAAACAAGTAACATGAATGCTGATCTAAAGTGGAAATGTCTAGTCTCTTTGGGAAGTCAGTTATATCAAATGATGGTTTGCTGGGGCGCACAGGTGAAGGGATGTCTTGCTAAAGCAGACACAGGAAAGAATGTTTTCCTGAAGCAGACACAGGAAAGAATGTTTCCCGGAAGCAGACACAGGAAAGAATGTTTCCCGGAAGCAGACACACGTGAAAGGACGCTTCGCTACAGTAGACACGTGAAGGACACGTGATGAAGGAGCACAAATACGACCTCACAGACAGTGGGGGACCGAGCATTGTTTTGCTTTGCTCCACTTCACTTTTCTTTGTTAACAACATGCATGTGTCGGCTCGCCTTACGTAGCGTTGCTGAGCTCCATTTGTGGCAGTGCAGCCATTGAGAAACTCACCAAAGAGCTGCTCATGTGGTTCCTGTGGCAGCTTGCTGCTTCCAAGGCCTTGCCTCAGGCTGGTTGGCAAGCCTTGGGATTTCTTAAGGATTGATCTACAGCTGCTGGTTTATGTGTGGTCTCTGCCTGCTGAGAGGACTGGACTGCAGCTTCTGATGTGTATTTGGTGTTTGCTATGGGACTGAACTGCTGCCCAAGAAGATCAAGCTCACCCCAAAGAACTATTGCTGAGCAGGTCCACTTCCCCCATAGCCTACTAACTTTTCTCTTCCATTGCAGCTAGTGGGTGGTAGACAAGAGGAGAGATTGAACATTTAATAGGCTGCAAAAAATTTATGCCTACACCAATCTAGGGAACAGCTCTGAGATTGGCTGAGACATGAAAATGTCTCCAGCCAGGACTTCAGCTAAGCATAGCCAATAAATCTTGTTGGCTACAGAGTCCTTAGGACTTATCATGCCATTCTTTCAAATGGCATGAATAATAATTTATATTAGTTTAGTTATACAGTCCAAACTAATGTATTAAAAAAAGACAGACGCTTTATCTGCTTAAAGAGCAGAGAATCACCTTTAGCTAATCTGTGCGCACTGCATATTTCATACATATGTTAATACAGCAATGCATATTTATATGTGCATTTGAAAATTTATGTACCTTTGAAAATTTATATGTGAAAAAAAAGAAAATTTATATGTGCAATCACAGAATCATCCTTTTCAGAATTCAAGGCAAAAGCCCATTGGAATTCTAAATATGTATCAATAGTATGTATCAACATGTGTACATGTTTTAAATTTTCTTTTCTTTTCTTTTTTTTTTTTTCGGTTTTTCAAGATAGGGTTTCTCTGTGTATCCCTGGCTGTCCTGGAACTCACTCTGTAGCCCAGGCTGGCCTCGAACTCAGAAATCCGCCTGCCTCTGCCTCCCAAATGCTGGGATTAAAGGTGTGTGCCACCACTGCCTGGCTTTAAATGTTATTTATTTATTTAATATATATGAGTAGACTGTAGCTGTCTTCAGACACATCAGAAGAGGGCATCAGATCCCATTACAGATGGTTGTGAGCTACCATGTGGTTGCTGGGATTTGTACTCAGGACCTCTGGAAGAGCAGTCAGTGCTCTTAACTACTGACCAAGCTCTACAGCTCTGTTTTCTGTTTTTTAACATGGAAAATATTTTCTTTTTAAATCTAATTCTCTCCTTTACCAGATACTATATTGTGCAAACTTATACAACATTTTAACTTATTTTTCTTTCTCCTTCATTTGGAGATCCTATTTTATTTCTCTTACACTTCCAAACGTAATACTTATCTCTGTATGTAAGCTTATATAAACTCTTACATTTTGGAATTGCTAGTTTCTGTTCCATACCAGAGGCTCCTCTTGTGCTTGGGACTTCTGGATCTCAGCTTCCTGCATGCTGATTCAGGCAGCTTCTGCCCCCACCAGCCTCATACTCCACTTGGCTCTGAGGCTGCACTTGCTGCATTTAGCCCACTGGCGTTGGCTGGCAGCTCTGAGAAGCTTCTGGACTCACGGAAGGCATTCCTCAGGCTGGCATGTGCTCCCCACTCACTGTGCCAGGCTGCCAGCCATGTTGTACCACGGGGTGGTCTCTTATAGGAGCCATGAGCACCAGGCCTTCATGAGAAACTGCGGTTGTTAGGGAAACATTTTTCCTGCCTTTCACCTTGGACTTTTCCTAATACCTGAATCTTGTGTTTAAGCTTGGATTCTGTGCCAGATGTTGGGCAGCAAGTGAAATGGTGGACTGTTGGGCATTGGTCTGGTGCTGCTAGGTTTTCAAACGTTAGATACTGGCCCCCAAGATTGGCTGCCCCCGGCAAACCGATCCTTACATACACCAAGTGATTCTACTTTAAAACTATTGGTTAACATAAAGTGGCTACAGTCAATTACTGGGGAAAATAGAAATAGGTGGTGTTTCATTTACTGGGCTGGGAATTGAAGGAGGGACCATGAAGAAGAGGAGAGTGGATGAGAGTGAAAGGGGTGAAGGAGGAAGAAGATGGAGAAAACAGGTCTCCATTAGATGTGATGGGCAAGGAGCACGTGCCCTAGTGAAATGCCCCAGTCTCAAACAGCAAGTGTTTGGGTAACTAAGCTGGGAAGTAGATAGTCTAGCAAATAGAAATATAGATTAGGGGCAATCACCCAGTAATTGCGCAAAGCTAACTAAGTAAATCATAGTCTGAATCTCATTCACTTGGAAGCTGGACAGGGATAGTTACAATGGGCCTTTTTATGTCCATGCTTGCTCCAAATAATGGCCCGGAGATCTTTTTATTTATTCATGAATGCCTATGTCTTGAGCTAGGCTTGTTCCCAACTAACTCATAACTCAGTTATCTCATTTATACTAATCTAAGTTTTTCTATGTGGCTGGTTACCTCTCCTCAGTTTCATTATATCCGACTTCCTCCTCATCTTGGTGGCACATCTCACATATCAACTCCCTTTCCAGAGTTTTGTTCTCTGTCTGGAAGTCTGACCTTACCATTCTGCCTTTTGCTACAGGCCATAGTGTAGGCATAATGTTATTGTGCACTATGTAAAGATCATCCTTGTATTATAATTTTTTAAAAGGGTTATTTATTTATTTAATGTATGTGAGTACACTGTAGCTGTCCTCTGACACACCAGAAGAGTGCATTAGATCCCATTACAGATGGTTGTGAGCCACAACCAATGGGTTGCTGGGAATTGAACTCAGAACCTCTGGAAGAGCAATCAGTGCTCTTAACCGCTGAGCCATCTCTCCAGCCCCTCGTATTATTACAATGCTGATTTCTCTGCCCCCATATCTGGGGTTGCAATCCTTACTCTAAGAATCTTCTGTCTCATAGTTGTGCAAACATTACTCCCAACTATTCCCTTATTGGTCAATAGAGCTAGCTGATCAGCCAATGACTGGGCAGGGAAGAGAATAGGGCTGGGTTTCCTCCCTGCCTGGGGGGTGGGGGGGGGGAGGGAAAGGAAGTGGGGAATAGCCGTGGAAAGAGTCCAGGAGAGACCATAGGAAAACACCTAGAGCAGAGAAAACCATAAAATGCAGGTATCTCAGGGATTTTGGTTAGGAGGTAGCCAGATTACCATAGAAGATTAAAATAGACCAACTCTGCTCAGTTGTGCTCTTAAATCTTGTTAAATAAATATAATAGTGCAGTCTCAATTATTTGGAGGCTAACTGGGTTAAGAGGAAAACTGCAACACTTATTTTAAAAGTCACTAACACCAGAGGCTTTTTATTTTAACCAATCAGAAGGTGTTTTAGGCATGCAAGGAAGGAGAGACACAGCTTCACACAGTGTACAAAAACATCATGCTAGCAGTACCAAACAAGATTATTGGCTATGAAAAGGCATTCCTATCTCAGCCTGGCTCAGAGCTGTCCCCATGTAAAGGGATATATGTCACCTGTTTTGTTGTTGTTCATGGTTTGGTTCTTCATGACTGCAGCCAAGATTTTCAGGATGTCTTCCCCAGTTAAATTGAGTCTTTATTTACGTTGAAGGAGTCCACAGCATTTCATTTCATGTTGAAGCGCAGACATAACCTCTCCCCCATTGCAACACATTTCCTGATCTCCATTCTGAGGTTATCACATTTATAGGCTGATTTAATTCAGCAGTACTTTCTAGAGTCTAGGGTTTTTTCCCCCAGCAGCTGTGCTACCGGTCTGATTGACATTTAAAGTTGTTTTGCTTTTTCCTTTTTTTGAGACAGTGTTTCTCTGTGTATCCCTGGCTGTCCTGGAACTCACTCTGTAGACCAGGCTGGCCTCAAACTCAGAAATCCACTTGCCTCTGCCTCCCAAGTGCTGGGATTAAAGGTGTGCGCCGCTGCTGCTGCCACCACCACCACTGCCAGGCGACATTTAAAGTTTTACCTCAGGCTGGAGAGATGACTCAGTGACTGACTGCTCTTCCGGAGGACCTGAGTTCAATTTCCAGCACTCACATGGTGGCTCACAACCATCTGTAATGGGATCTGATGCTCTCTTCTGGTGTGTCTGAAGACAGTGACAGTGTATACACATACATAAAATAAATAAATAAATTTTAAAAAAGTTTTACCTCTTCTGTTCTTTGAGCACTTCCTTTAAAGTGTAGTTAGATCTTTTTACAATTGCTTGACCTGTAGGATCGTAAGATATATCTGTAACATGATTTATGCCATAATGTCTAAAAACTTGTTTTATCCTACTGGATACACATGTTGGGAGTATCGTTAGCTTACTGGATATACACATGTTGGGAGTATCGTTAGCTTCAATCTACCAAGGCATCTTCCAGATAGCTATTACCTCTAATAAGTGTGCAATTTTGGAATCATCCTTTTCAAAATTTAAGAAAGAAGCCCTTTGAAGTCCAGAATATGAATCAGTTGTATGATGTATTGCCACATGTACATACTTTAAAACCTCAAACTCTACAAAGTGAAACACGTAAGTTATTGTATGACATTGCTCTAAAATGGCATTAAACATAATTTGTAGTCTTAATTTAGAATATTGCATCTCTATGGGTTGCCATTCTGCAATCTAATCACAAGGTGGCGCCATAGGCTTTAGATTGGATTCCTCTGACAATTTTTTTTTTATTCTGATTCAAAGGATTAATTTGTTCTATTACTTATAACCTAGTGTTCAATTTTTCAGATGTCTCCTTATCTAAGTCTGCTTTAATATGATCTTAAAAGGATATATAAAATTGCAATCATTACTGAAAAGATAATTATTTGTATGATAATAATCAAAATTATATGGAATCCAAGTGTCCTGTCATGGTAGTCTCCATTTTTTAAAACATAAAATATTTCCTTTTTAATCTCTGTAACTCTCTTCTTCATTCAGAGACTTCACTTTATTACTTTCAAACTTATACATAACAGTTCAGAAGTTAGGGACTTTTCAGTTCCACTGTGGCTGTGAAAATGTTCTGTCCCCAGCTCCGGGTTGTTGCTCAGGCAGTGCACTGAGGCTCTGGTTCCCCACTTGTTACCTCCTATTCACAGGCCTCCACTAGCTCCATCTTAAAGGGAATCCCCCCCCCCTCGGATCCTGCACCCAGCTCTGGGAAGTGCTTGTTCCCCACATTCCCTTCAGAATTCTTCTTAGGCCCTAAGCTTGTATTTCTAGCTCCACATCCAATGCATTAGACTGTCTTGAACCACCAGCTTCCAATAATGACACAGAAAATTATTTTTATTTATAAAAACTTAGGTCTTATAGCTTAGACTTGTTCCCAATTACATTGTACAACTTAATAACCTGTGTATACTAACCCACTTTTGCCATGTGGCTCATTACCTCTACTTCAGTCTGGGCAACTGTTCATTCCTCCATGTCCGGCTGGCAAAACCTCCCATACCTGATTCTTTCCCAATTCCCCCTCTCTGCCCAGAGGGGAAAACTCACCTTTCCTCTCCTGCCTCAGCTATAGTCAGATCTTTATTAAAGCAATTGATGGGAAGGTTTCCTGCCTTAGGCAGGAAAGAAAGGACAGAGACAGAGACACACAGTGTACAAAAAGACTATCCCGACAACTATTGAAAATGCTGTTGACTTTGTGTCTGAGGAATGCCTGTCCCCAAAAGGTGCTGTGGGTTTAACTCTGACCATCCTCCTGATTTTTCTTTTCTTTTTTCTTTTTGACTTGACTGCCCTTTGATACAGTTCATTCCCTTTCTACCTGGGGGAAACTCCCTCCCTCTAGCTCAATCACTGGGAATGAATCTATTTGTTCTGGTTTCCTTCCTTCCTTTTTTTTTTTTTTTTAATACCAAGCTTCTTTAATTCCACCTGCATCTTTTCCAGTTGCTCAGCTAGTCTTTTATAAACAAAATATCCCAAAATGAGGAAAAGCAACAGCAGCAGCAACAATAAAAGGAAGAGGGGGAGGAGGAGAAGGAGGAGGAGGAGGAGGAGGAGGAGGAGGAGGAGGAGGAGGAGGGGAAAAGAAGAAAAAAGAAAGAAAGGAAGGAAGGAAACCTGCTGCTAAAAACCATGAGAAGCATGTCCCAGCAACAGCCTCAGGAAACACCCTGTTGGCTTTTGAAACAAAGTATTCCTCCTTTTGCTTTACTGTACTTGAAACCAAGCCTCCCATGCTGCCCTGCCACACTGGTGGCCGCTTGTCTTTTAATGTTTCGGTTTCCTACAAATTGCCCCATTTTGGGCGCCAACTGTAGCTTTTGTCACTTTTTCTTTATTTACTTTGTTTGTGGGTTCTTCTCTTAACTGTCTCCTAATCATTTCTGCCTCCGCTCACTTTCTCCTGTCTCAGCTGTCATCAACTGTCTTTTCTAATGCTACTCTCTGACCCCATTCTTTTGTCTCCTGGAACCTCCTCAGTCCCACTCCTGGATCTTATCTCCTTTTTGCCTCCTCAGGCTTTTTTATTTTTACTTTTTCCCCTCCTGTTCCCAGAATTCCAATATGCAACCAACTCTGAAGGGCACAGGGTCCTTTAAAGGGCCAAATAAAATGTTATGCTACAAGATTGAGTATGACTTTCACAGACCTTTAATCCAGCACTCAGCTGAAAGCAGGCAGTAAGGCCAGACTGGTTTAAATAGTTAATTCAAGGAGAGCCAGGGTTACATATTGAGACCCTGTCTCAAGGGGAAAAGGTACTTTTGAGAAATAACATGCCAGATTAAAATTTAAAAGGTAGAAAGAGAAACACAGCAAGCCATATGGCCCCCTCCTCCATTTCTTGGCAACCTGGATCAGGTCCTTAGCATTGTTTTGTTTTCATTGAGCTTTGTGGGGACTGAACCTGATGAAGAATAGCCACTGCTCCAATGTTATGTGCTCCAGTCCCAGGCCTTTGCCTTGCTTGTAATTTCTGAGTAGGTCTCACCAAGTTGCCCAGACCTTGAGATTCTCCCATCTCAGTTTCTTGAGGATGGGGGATTATTGGCCTGTTGCATCAGGACCTGTATGCCAGTTATTTTACTGAGACAAGGTGTCTGTCTTGTACCTTGGCTTGCCTCAAACTGTGTCAAAGATCTTGAACTTTGGATCCTCTGTCCCCACCTCCCAGGTGCCATTTATTGTTTCATTTATTTCTGATTCAAGCTGTCTAATACTCATTTTCTTTTGGTTTATCTAGGTGGTACATAACCTTTACTTTCAGAAATAGGGAGCCAGAGTCAGGCAGAACTCTTTTGAGTTTGGGGTCAACCAGGTACACATAGTGAGTTCCAGGCCAGCCAAACATACATAAAAAGACCTTGTCTCAAAGCTTACAAATAAACATTAAAACTATCTCTTTTTTCCTTTTTTTTTTTTTTTTTAACACTTCTTTGGTCTTTTTTGATTGGATATTTTCTTTATTTACATTTCAAATGTTTTCCTCTTTCCAGGTTTCCCCTTCAGAAACCCCCTATCCCATTCCCCCTCCTCTTGCCTCTATGAGGGTGCTCCCCCACCCACCCACTCCTGTCCTCCACCCTGGCATTCCCCTACACTGGGGCATCAAACACTCTCAGGCTCAAGGGCCTCTCCTCCCACTGATGTCCAACAAGGCCATCCTCTGCCACACATGTGTATTTGGTTGGTGGTCCAGTCCCCTGGAGCTCCAGGAGGTCTGGCTTGTTGACACTGTTGCTCCCTCCATGGGGCTGCAAACCCCCTCAGCTCCTTCAGTCCCTTTTCCTACCCCTCCATCTGGGACCCCATGCTCAGTCCAATGGTTGGCTGCAAGCATCCGCCTCTGTATTTGTCAGGATCTGGCAGAGCCTCTCAGGAGACAGCCATATCATGCTTCCATCAGCAAGCACTTCCCAGCATCCACAAAAACGTACAGGTTTGGTGGCTGTATATAGGATTGGTCCCTAGGTGGGGCAGTCTCTGGATAGCCTTTCTTTCAGTCTCTGCTCCACACTTTGTCTCCATATTTGTTCACCCTTCTAAAAAGCACTGAAGAATCCACATTCTGGTTCTTTTTAGGCTTCATCTGGTCTGTGAATTTTGATTTGTTTCACAGTCTGTCTTTTCTCACACTGGGTGTTGAAATCAGGGTCTTGTTGACACCAGGGAAATGCTCTAGCAACTGAGCTATGTCCTCTGTCCTGTCATTTTAACACTTTAAATATGTTGTAGGCATAATGTCGCTATGCACTGTGTAGAGACTAGTCTGGCATTATTCAAATGCTGATTTCTGTGCCCCCATATCTGGTTGCAATCCTTATTCTGAGAATATCTTGTCTCAATGTTGTAAATCTAAATACTGCTCCCCAATTATTCCCCCACTGATCAATAAAAAAGCTGATTAGTCAGTGATTGAGCAGGGGAGAGAATAGGGCTGGACTATTTTTAAAAAATTGTTTTCCTTTTCAGCCCCTGCTCCCAGAATGATGATTCTGAGACCTTTACTAATAAATGCCTCAGCCAAAAGCTTCGGCTCATTCCCTGACTAGCTCCTAACTTACTCAATCCATTTAAACTATTCTGCATCTACCACTTGGTTACCTCTCTTCAGTCCTGGTCTGCTTAGTGTCTCCCTCAAATCTCTCGAATATTTCCACGTCTCCTTTTATTCTCTATTTTTCCAGAATCCTCTCTTCCTGCCAGTGTCCCACCTCCTATTTTCTGTCTCAGCTCATTGGCCAATGGCCTTTTTATTGATAGGCGATTCTTTTTTTTAAGATTTATTTATGTTATTTATATGAGTACACTGTAGCTGTCTTCAGAAACACTCATAGAGGGCATTGGATCCCATTACAGGTGGTTGTGAGCCACCATGTGGTTGCTGGGAATTGAACTCAGGACCTCTGGGAGAGCAGTCAGTGCTCTTAACCACTGAGCCATCTCTCCAGCCAGATAGGTGATTCTTATAAGAGATTCTCTTTACACTGAACTTCCTCCTAGCCAGGGCAGGGTGGGGCAGGGAGAGAGTCCAAGAGAAAGCATGAGAAAACAGCTTAAGCAGAGAAAGCCAGAAAATCCAAGTATCTCTGGGCTTTTGGCTAGGAGGTAGCAAAATTAGCTTAGAGGATTAAAATAGAGCAGTGGTGGCACACGCCTTTAATCCCAGCACTTGGGAGGCAGAGACAGATGGATTTCTGAGTTCGAGGCCAGCCTGGTCTACAGAGTGAGTTCCAGGACAGCCAGGGCTACACAGAGAAACCCTGTCTCAAAAAAAAAAAAAAAATATATATATATATATATATATAGAGAGAGAGAGAGAGAGAGAGAGAGCGCAATACTGCTCAGTTGTTGTGCCATTAAATCTTGATAAATAAATATAATAGTTCAGTTTCAATTATTTGGAAGCTAGCTGGGTAAGAGGAAATGCCACTAAGACTATGTTACTGATTTTTATTATATTTTGATGTACGCCTATGTATGTGTGAGTGTGTATGTACCATGGTATGCACGTGGAGATTAGAGGAGAATTTTCAGAAGCTGTTGGCCCAGGGGACCAATCTCAGGTCATTAGGCTTGGCAGCAAGTCCCTTTGGCACAGTCATCTTGATAGCCCTTATATCTTCGTTATCGATGGCGCCTAGCATCCTCGAGACTGTGTCTCACTATGTGTCCCTGACTGGCATCAGCCTGCCTCTGCCCCTGGAGTGCTTGGATTAAAGGTGTGTGTCTTCTCACTCACTATTGTAGCAGCTTATGACCTTCTGAAACTCCAGTTTCAGGGAATGAACATCTTATCTCTGCAGGCACCAGGTACACATGTGGTACACATACACAAATGCAGACAAATATTTTATATTTGCCATATACACAAAATAAAAATGATTAAAAAAAATTTTAATTAAAGTAGGCAATGTCTTCCCCACTGGGGCAGAAGAGTACCAATGAGATGAAAACCCTCTTGAAAACTGGTAAAACCCACTGTTGGAGAGGAGGGTAGAGACACTTAATTCTAGACCCATATGTGAGTGGCTATGGCCCCGCGCGCGTGTGTGAGTCATATTCATCATATAAAGTAATGGGTTTCTGCTGGTTGTGGTGCCTCACACCTTTAGTCCCAGCACTCTACAGGCAAAGAAGGCTGATCTCTTTAGTTCAAGGCCAGCCTGGTCTACATAGTGAATTACAAGACAGCTAAGGTTACAGAGTGAGTTTCTGAGTCAATTTAAAAAAGAAAAGAGATGGGTTTTACGCAGACATTATCACACAAACATACTGCATACTTTGTTCACAGTCATTTTCTCTACATCCCTTGAGTCCCCCTTTCCTCCTCCTCTGTTTTCTTTTACACCAAAGTTCTACTGTCATGCTGTATTTATAATCAAATCTAGGCTAACTGCATTGGAAAAAATATTTGTTTGAATCTGTCTTTTAAAAAACACAATAATCGCTGGGCAGTGGTGACACATACCTTTAATCCCAGCACTTGGGAGGCAGAGGTAGGCAGATTTCTGAGTTTGAGGCCAGCCTGGTCTACAGAGTGAGTTCCAGGACAGCCAGGGCTACACACAGAAACCCTGTCTCAAAAAACAAAAACAAACAAAAAAAAACAAAACAAAAACACCCAAAATAATCTCCAGTGCCATTCATCTTCCTGCAAATGAGCCAATTTCATTCTTTTTGACTTAATAAAACTCCATTCCCGTTAGCCATTCATCTGTTAGGCTAAGTTCAAAACTTAAATATTGTGACTAGTGCTACAACAAATGAACATGGATGAGCAGGTATCTTCCCTATGCTGACTTAGACTCCTTTAGAGATCAGGAGTGATCTAGCTAGATCTCATATATATATATGTTTGTGTGCTTGTATGTATGTACACATGTATGCAGGGGTCCTTAGAGGCCAGAAGAGTGTGTCAGGTCCTCTGAAACTGGGGTTAAAGGCAGTTGTGAGCCATCTTTTGCAGGTTCTGGAACTGGCGTCAAAAGTGCTCTCAACTGTTGAGCTATCTCTTCAGTTCCTCACAAGACAGTAACCCCCCCATACACACACACACACACACACACACACACTCACAATGGATCATGCCTTTAATCCCAGCACTATAGAGGCTGAGGCAGGCGGATCCTGATCTGGTTGTTGTCTCAAAAAAACAAAATCAAAAAATCAAAACAAACAAATCAAAAACAACAACAATAAAATTCCTCTATACTGATTTTTGTTGTTGATGAGACAAAGGTCTCTCCCACCCTAATCACCATGAGCATTCTCTTTTTCACTAAAACAGGGTGTTTTAAAAAAAAAAAAAACAAAAACAAGAAACAAAACAAGAAACAAAAAAAAATCCAAAAAACCCAGACCCCAAAACCAGGGTTTCTCTGTGTAGTTCTGGCTGCCTGAGCATTTTTTTCCCCAGCCCATTTGTCAGTTTTCTTGAAAACAGTCATTCTATCTTGGATAAGCTACTGAAAAACGTCTATCTAATGTACAGCCCAGCCACCTGGGAGGATCAAGTTACCTCAAATTCATTCCTTTCCTTTCCTTTCCTCTGTTTTTCCTTCTTTCCTCTTGTTTGAGGCAGGGTTTCTCCACCTAGCCCTGGCTGTCCTGGAACTCACTCTGTAGACCAGATTGTCCTTGACTCCAAGATCCACATGTTTCTGCCTCCTGAGTATTGGGATTAAAGGTGTGTACTACCACTAACCACTGTAAGCCTTCCTCTTTCTTTTAAATTCTCCTCCACACAACAATGTAGCCCCCCCCTTTTTTTTTCAATTAACACTGAGAAAAGGGCTTTTTATTTTTGACTTTTTTCCGACTGGGTCTGGCTGGTCTGCTGCTCATTATATAGGTTCAGGTTCGCCTCAAATCGCATCCTTCTGATTTTTGAATGCTGAGATTACAAACCTGAGTGTGCCTGGCCACAAAATGTTTTCATACATTGTATCTTTCCACTTGGACCTGGTTGTTACCCTATATACATCCATGTAACAGCTTTCTCAAAGTTTACCTAGTGATCTTTGTTTCTTCCACAATCTGAACCACATCTGACCTGAACTGCTTCATTTGATACTTTTAACAAGTTTCCTTGATACTTTTCTCCGGAGTGTGCCTCCTCCCTGTCCTATTTTCTGCTTCCTTCCCTCATCTCACCCCTCGAAAGCACGAATCCTCCTCTCTAGGTCATTGTTCTCGCTTATGGCTCTAAGAACTACCTATACACACACAAGTACACTTTACACTTTCTTGGTTTCAAACCACATTAATTCATATTTACTTGCCTAAAAGACATCCCGCAGATCTCCCTTAAACCTAAAAATAACGTAACCCAGTTATTCAAGTCAGAACATTCATGCCTCCTTATCCAACGCATGTCTTCCTACCTACACATCACCACCGCCTCTTCTTTGGCTTCACAACAGTTCTCTCTTCTGCTTTGTAAACCATCTTTTATATGGCAAGCAGTGATCTCTCTCCCTACCCAGCCCCACTCCCTAGGGATTGAACGCCAGGCCTAACCGTGCTAAGAACACATTTCACCACAGTGCTAACATCCTAACGGTCTTCTTCGCTTAAATTAAGCCCAAATTGGTCTCCATCTCCAGGGCTCAAGTAATCCTCCTGCCTCAGGCTCCAGGCCAGCACTCACATGCCCAGAGCTGGCAAGCTGTGATCTCTCTACAATACAAATATAATTGTTCACACCTCTCTTTAGACCCTTCAAAGCATCTTCAACTGCCCTTAGGATAAAATAAATTTGCAAGGTCTTGCGCCGTTAGGTCCCTCCCTATCTCATAGATCTTTGTATTACCTTTTCGTTTAGCCACATCAGGCTGTTGGCAGCTCCAGAACATACTTGAGGCTATCCCCCCTCAACCCCCAATTCAATTCTCAACAGTCCTCCACGAGTCAGCTGAGGCGACTTTTCGACAGGAAATGGGAGCTCAAAAGGAAAATATTGAAGGGCAGATTCCGAGAGAATCTGAGAAGCGCTGCTAAAGTCCGGGTTTCAGAGCGTCTGGGTGACAGGAAGTTCATAGCAAAGGTTAAATCCAGATCTTGAACTTTCACCTAAGTTCACCGGGCAGTCCGACTTCGCTACTATTCCGCCCTTATGTATCATGGCTGCCAGCCCACTCTCCCTAGGGCCTTGAAGTCCGATACCAGCCAGCTCTGGCGCCACCAAGGCTTCCACATTCAAATACGTTATCTCTCCACTTTTTAGAACCTCCCCGCCGCCGCCGTTAGAAAACCCTGCGTTGCCAGCTTGCCCCTAAGCAAGATGGCTGCCAGTCTCCAGTCTCTCTTCCCGAGGTGAAGCTATCCACTCCCCGCTCAATGCCGCTGCCAGGCTGCCCTCACCTAGTATGGCTACTCCGCTCATGCCTCGTTATGGTCTCGAAGCCGACACTAACCGGCCAGGTTCCGGGAGGCGCTGTGCAGGATGCAGCCACCCCCGCCCGGCCCTCCCCTCCCCCACGCCCGCGGCGGCGGCGGCGGCGGCGGAGGCGGTGGCGGCTGGAGCCCGGATGCGGCGCCGTGAGACTGGCCCGGGAGAGCAGCGCGGATGGATCCAACATGGCGGCGCCGAACCTGAGCCGAGAGTGAGGCGGCGGGGCGGCCGGCGTGGGGAGGGGGAGTCGAGTGGGACGGGGCGGGGCCGGGCGGGGCCGCGAAGGGCTTGGGGAAGGAAAGTGAAGGGGGAGGTGGTGGCGACGTCCAGCCCGAGAACCTCCAGAGAGGGAGGTGACGGGACGCTACGAGGTGGGGGAGGGGAGCAGCCGAGGGGGGCGTGCAGGGGAGATGGCAACTGTGGGAGAGGGCAGGGGTCGGGGCGCCAGAGTGCGAGCATGGGGAGGGGCGTAAACAAGGGCCCAGGCTGGGCCAGGCCAGGGGCATTAAAGAGGCCGAGGTGGGGAGTGGGGCTGCGAGCCAGCGCTCGAGAGGGGTACGAGCAGGAGGGAGAGGCTGAGGGTGTGGAGGGGAAGGGGGTTGTGGCATGCGGTCGCAGGGAGGACTGGACTCCCGTGAGCGCTGTTGTGAGGACGTGGGAGGTGGGGGGGGGTTGGATTGGACTTGAGACGTTTGCTGGAGGGAGGTTTTCAAAGTGTTCAAATTGGAAGCGGAAGGGCCTAGGGGAGAATTTGGGTGGAAGAGAAGAGAAGGGGGGCTTGGGGAATGGAGAGAGTGGAGATGTGACGGGGTAACGTAGAAAGTGTGAGACCCGGAGGAAAGTTTGGAAGAAGGGGGAGATAGCTTCACGGATGATAGAGGGTTTGGGGGTTTCCCTTTCCCCTGTGGAAAGGCAGCAGAGTTAAGCAGTATCAGTTGCAGCCAATTTTAATTGCCAGGCGCTTAGCTTTTAATAGGGTGGGAAGGGCAGAAAGGAATGGTCATGTGGGTTTGGAGAACTGGGGTTGAATGAGGGTTCAACCGGATTTGCTTTCCAAAACACTCTCTTGCTTACTGCTTCCTTGTTTTTCCTGGTTACAAATGGGGAGATTAGTAAAGCACTTTCCTAGGTTTGTGGTTTTTTTTTTTTTTTTCAATTAGCATTACAAGAGCCGGGAAGGAGACTTTTCTGGAGCCTTATATACCAAGGTGGAGGCTCTGGAAGCCTAAGGAGGAAATAAAAGAGACAGACTAGCATTTAGGTAATCAGGCTAATTAAATATGCTTACCTTTACAGACTTTTCATTTGCTCCTCGAGTTCTAGGAGGGGAGGAGGTGTCAATATGCATATTTAAAAAAACAAACCGTTTCCTACCGGAGTGTGGAAGTGAGTGGATGCTGCTTTAGTGGTTATTTTGTTCTCATTGTGTGCTGAAGGAAGAGGTGAAGCCTAAGGTTGATTCAGGCCTCAAGAGTGACATGATGGGAAGGAAGAGCTTTCTTTGGCTGTAACTTCTCCCATTTCAGTCCCCCCTTACCACTCATGTTGTAAGAAACTAGATGGAATAGGATTGAGGAAGGCGAGACAGTATCAGGGTGATGGTTTATTCCCAGAAGTGGCTGACTTGGGACCTTGCTATGAGCCATTGAGATTGGAAATTTGGGGGCTGATACTGTATTGTGGATTGCCGATCAGAGAAGGGTACTTTGGTATGTTTGAGTTCTCTTTAGTTTGGAATAGTTCAGTCAATGAAACGACTTTAGGCTTAGATGACTTTTTTTTTTTTTTTTTTTTTTGTCACTGACACTAACTGTGAACCTATGAAGTTTCAAAATAAAGCTTGAAATTTTGCTCTTTTACCACCCCCCCCCTTATTTGTTTTTGTTTTTGTTTTTCTGCTGGCTTTGAAACTTTTGCTTAGGAAGAGCCCTGGGAAATTAAGTTTCTTGCAAAGGTAAGTCTGGAACTTTTTCTTGTTTGCACACAATGGGAGGGAATGGAACCGGTATGCGATGCATTGGGATGGAGCCTCCTTAACCAGGTAGATGCTAGGGAAAAGGGGTTTCGCTCTCTTGTAGAGGTAGATCATTAAGGTTTGTTGCAGTCACTGCTCAGGTAACTGGAGAAGGATAGGGGAGGGAAAAGAGGGGATATTAAGTGTCCCGAGACAAGGTCCCAGCTTTGGTTTGCTATTGTCTAGCCTTCTGGTCAGCTCTGAGTGAACTGTGTTCAACATATGGAAAGCTGTGTTCTTGTACATTATCTACGAAATGTGTCCCGTGGAGGGTGGCTGAGGTACTTCAGTGAGAAGGCTTT
This sequence comes from Rhynchomys soricoides, assembly GCA_019843965.1. Lineage (NCBI taxonomy): Eukaryota > Metazoa > Chordata > Mammalia > Rodentia > Muridae > Rhynchomys > Rhynchomys soricoides. The sequence goes on along the minus strand of JADRCH010000861.1, from coordinate 807,442 downwards.
TCCCCCTCTAGTTTACTGTCTCTTCCAGCTGTTGAGAGTTCTTGGGATTTTTTTGAAAATATACTGTGTAATTCTGCTCTCCTGGTATATTTGGTTACGTTTTCCTGGTCCCACCAGCAAGGAAGCGCTTCATGAGCTCTTAGCTCTCTTTGAGATTGCCCACTTCAAGGTTCAATCTGTCGCCTTTTCTGTGAGACAGGTTCGCTCTGTGTAGTCCTGGCAAGCCTATAATTTGCTATGTAGACCAAGCTGGCCTCAAACTTACAGAGATCCATCTGCCTCTGCCTCCCAAGTGTGGAGATGAAAGGGCTGTGCCAATATACCTAGCTGTTAGCTTTTTTTTTTTTTTTTTTTTTAAAGTTCTTCCGCATGACTTTCTGGTAAGGGCTTCTGAGAGAGTCAAATATTTCTTTTTTTCCTTGTAAAAATATACATGTTATTCCTGTTAGAAACTAGACTGCCTTTTTTTTCCCCTCGAGACAGGGTTTCTCTGTGTAGCCCTGGCTGTCCTGGAACTCACTCTGTAGACCAAGCTGGCCTTGAACTCAGAAATCCGCCTGCCTCTGTCTCCCGAGTGCTGGGATTAAAGGCATGTGCCACCACTGCCCCGCTTAGACTGCCATTGTTATTCCAAGATAATTCTACACATTCTTTGCTTCGATGAGTCAAAGTACTTTAAAAAGTTAGGACTGTCCTTTCTGGCTTGGTGAGTCTAGATTGCTTAGGCGCAGAAACACAGTAGAGAATAACCTATCAAGAAGAAACTGTCTAGGTACATATAGGCTGTTGTGGGCTCTTACCACTTCAGACCTCACTAAAGGAAAACAAACTACACGTCCAGGAAATTCAGCAATTCATCAAAATCTAGAATTATTCTGTGCTAGGGGTGTAGCTCAGTGGTAGAGCACTTACCTGCTTAAACCCGAGGCCCTATGTTTGACCCCTAGTACCAAAAGAAGTACACATTAGTATTCGAACTGTAGCAAGGACATTCAGTGGATCAGTTTATTTGTTTATAGTTGTGGGGGGTTTTCTTTTGTTTGTATGTAGGGTCTCACTGTGTAGACCAGGCTGGCTTTGAACTCAGAGATCCACCTGCCTCTGCCTCCCAGGTGCTGGGATTTAAAGGGTACACCACCCTTCCCTGATGACTGCTGCTTTTTGTCTCTTGGTATTTAGCAGTATTGAGATGACCAACACATGAGTTCTTTCTAATCTGTTTGGAAGAGGGCGTTCTCTTCACGGTGGTATCTTTTATCTAGGAGCACTGTGTCTAGGCTGAGCTCCCTTGCCACTGAAAGCTGAGTATAATTTGCTTTAAGAGGAAGTTAGTGGCGTTCTTTTCATCCTGAAGTTAGATTCTTAGGCACCCTGGCTAGGTGCTCACAATCCTGGATGATGATTAAGTGGGGGGTGCTGCCTGTCAGCCTGCATGCTGGCCTCTTGACAGTATTCTGGGAGATGTGCCTTGGGAATGCTTACTTCTGTGTTTTGCTTCATTAAATAGTGTAAGTCCGATTAGTGACCTAACAAGGAAGGGCCTGCTGATAGTCTTGCTTTAGGACTTTATAAATGGCACCAAGGCTAAACGTCAGGATCATTTGTGCTTGTCTTCTTATTCCCACACAACTCCAGATTGAACTGGGTCAAAGTACACCTCTTGGGATGGACAGGAGGGAGTGTGTCTGCTACCTGCTAGTCACCTGAATGGCAACCACAGGTGATGGAGGAGGCCTTGCTGGGGTGAGGTGACTGGCTTTGTGACAGTTGAGTTCATGAGTGAAGTGAGCCTGTGTCTGACTGGACCTCCTTTGCTTCTAGAATAAGATTGGATTGTTTCGGGGTGAAGAAACCTCACAGCTTCCTTCTGTCGATCTAGTAAGGAAGGTGACCTGCACCCCTTTGATCCTTCATCATGCTTCACTTAAAATAGGGTTCCTCTGCCTTAACTACCGTAGACATTTTGGTCCAGATATCTGTGTTATTAGTAATTACCCATGCGTTATATGATGTGTAGCAGTACCTTGGCCTTATTATATGCTGGTAGTGTAACTCCCTGTCTGCAAATCTTGACAGTCAAAACTGTCTCCAGTCATTGCCAAATGTCCCCTGGCAGAGCAAATTGCTCCAGGTGGAGAACCACTGACCTAGAAGCTCTTATGATTCCTGTGCCTTGGATGATCTGGCCTGGGATCTAGGACTTAACAGTGACTCTTTCTCTCTCTGTCAAGTGAAGGGAGTTGATTCTCAAGAGGATTGAGACCTACTGCAGAATTACATTGATTATATAATTAGGTCTGTAGTGTTTTCCTTTATTTTGCCTCATTTTCTAGGGACGAAGTATGTGTATGTGGGGGTGGTTTTTCTTAATTGCTTGAGTTTTAAGGACACTTTGAATTAAGGAAACCAAGCAACCATCCGCTCTTCTGATTGGTTAGATGTGAAGCCTGCCCATCTGTCTTCTCTGGGATCCTTAGAATCAGCAGCTGGCCAAAGGGAACAGGTGGGGTAGGGACCATGGAAAAGTTGCAGGGGTTCTAAAGGAGCTCAGTTTTCTCCGCTGCCTACTTGAGTAAGAAGGCATTTTTCCTCAGCAACCTTATTTGTGCCGAGTGACAGCAGGTGAAATGAGAGGAAGAGACAAGGAAAACCAGTGTCTGAATAATGATTTTCTCAGTTGTTTCCCGGACTTTGTGGGTCATATTTATTTTTTACTTGGGATTCTCCTCCCTGTCCCCAAAGGAGAATGAAAGAGTCTCTCTGTGCTTTCCTTGTTGGCTTACTGTGGGAGAAAGGACCAGGCTCTATTGCTTCTGGGCTAACTCACCATCATGACTTTTCTGAAGGAGCTTACTATTCTGTTTTTCTTCTCTTTTTGGTACTAGAAATGGAGTCCAAGGCCGCGTGGGTGTTGAGTTATTTCCAAAGTTTTTCATCTTCTGCCTTATAGTTTAGGCAGTATCTTCATGTGTAAAGTGGTCAGAACTCTGTGTTGTTCAGTAGGGTGGTTTGGTGCGAGGACTTTTCTGGAGTATAGAGACTGCTCTGACTAAGCAGAATGTGTGCATGGTTATGGAATACTGAGTGTGCTCCTGTGTGCACTCCCCACCTGCCCCATCCTGAGACAGGTTTTACTGTATAACTCAGACTGGCCTTGAGTTTGTTAGCTGCCTCAGCCTTCCTAACTCTGGAATTATAGGCGCGTGCATGCACCACCATGCCTGGTTTACCTGTGTCTTTTCGGTGGGGTCCTCTCTCACTCTTGGACTCTGATAGATTTGGTTTTCAACTGATGTTGCTTGTATTGGCCTGGAAATTAAGTTCAGCTCTCAACAATGGGCTGCTGCTACAGCTGCCTACTACTAAGTATTATGAATATAAAGATGACTTTGATTTAGCTCTACTCCATGAATTGTGCAGGATCTAAATAATTTTAGTACACTGATATAAAAGAAACATTCCGTTTTCTATAAGAGTATAGAAGAGGACCGCTAAAGTCAGCCTTGGAGAGATAAAGTTGACTCTTCCTCCCCATACCCCCCCCTTTCTAAGATAGTCTTAGTCTTAGTAGCTGGCCTCAAACTCATTGAGATGCTTGCCTCTGCTTTTGCATTAGTGGGATAAAAGGCAAGAAGCCGCCATGCCCAGCTAAATTGTTGGGTTTTCTTTGGTTGGTTGGTTGTTTTTTTGTTTGGTTGTTTGTTTTTGATGCAGGCTTTCTTTTGTAGTCCTGGCTGACCTCGAACTCTCTGTAGATTAGACTGGCCTCGAACTTATAGAACTGGGATTAAAGGCATGCGCTATCACCACCCAGAGTCACTTGGGTCTTCTGAGTTAGCCATCTGAACAAGAGGGGCTTATAGGGATGTGAAAGAGACAGAGGAGAAAGGGGACTCAGGCAAAGGGAATAGCCTGGAGAAAAGTACAGAGGAATGAATGAATGACATAATACATGTAAACTCTAACCAAATGGATGGAAACTAATGGTTAATAAAAGCTAAGCTGTGCCGTAGACGAGGGGAATAAGCAGGCTGTTCTGGAAGGCTGGATAAACTGTATTGGAACTCAAAGTCTTCTTACAGGTAAAGATTGGGATTCCTCCTGCCTTGTAGCCTCAGCTCAGTTTTTCATTTTAGATGCTAGCAGTTAAATGTGGGGATAGATTTCTGTAGGTTAAGACAGGCTAGGTGTGATGGCGCCTACTTTTAATCCTAGTGCTCAGGATGGAGAGGCAGGCAGAGCTCTATGAGTTGTAACCAGCCTGGTTTAAGCAGAGAGTTCCAGGACAGCCAGGGATACACAGAGAAACCCTGGCAAAACCCCATTGCTTCCCCAAAGGTATTGATGATGGTGGTAGAGCATGCCTGTAGTCCTATCATTCAGGAGGCTCAGGCAGGATGATCGAAAGTTCAGTGCCTACTTAGGTTATATAGCAAGTTTAAGGCCAGTCTGGGCTTCATCTTGAAATCTTGTGTCAAAAATGAAAAGGTAAAAGTTTTGGAGAACAGAGACTTCTTGAAAGAGTCATTTTCAGGAGCCGGTGAGATAGCTCAGCAGGCTTAGGCATTTGTTACCAAGCCTGATAACCTGACTTCCATCCCTGGGACCCATTCAGTGGGAAGAGAGAACTGACTCCTGAAAGGTGTCTGACCTCCACATGTGCACTGTGGTACATATACCTATACACATATATATGTACACACACAAAAACAAATGTAACAAAAATTTTAAAAATAGAGCCAGTTGCAGTAGTAGAGTTGAGACAATGATTAGAATCCAAACCATGGTAATGACAGTAACATGAAAGGAAGGGCACATTTAAGAAATACTGTGTAGGGCTGAAGAGATGGCTCAGTGGTTAAGAGCACTGACTGCTCTTCCAGAGGTCCTGAGTTCAATTCTCAGCAACCACATGGTGGCTCACAACCATCTGTAATGGGATTTGATGCCCTCTTCTGGTGTGTCTGAAGACAGCTACAGTGTACTCATACACATTAAATAAGTAGTTTTTTTTTTTTAAAAAAAAAAAAAAAAAGGAAGAAGAAGAAATATTGTATATGCTACAGTAGGAATTAAGAACTGACTGAATGGCTGGGGTTGTGCTCAGGGTGGAACGGTACTCGATATAGTACTGTCTTGAAAGACAGTAAGTATGAATGGCTGTAAAGTGGGGGTGAAAACTGTTAGCTCTGGATGATTGGTTGATGACATTACACAGGGAGGATTTGTGAATCAAGCACAGGGCTGTAATTGGTCTTTGACAAGAGTTTGTTATATGCCATCTGTAAGGGAGTGTTAGGTTTTGTTTTGTTTTCATATTCTGTTTTTGAGACCCTTTGGCCCACACTGGACTCAGACCCAACCTTCCTGTTTCATGAGCTGAGAATATGGCATGTGACACTATAATCACTTGCCACTGAGCCTTTGAAGTTAAGGGACATGCTTAAAGTCACATACCTATAGTCTATAATGGTACAATCAGAATGTAAACTAGTTCTAACTAGTGACTTATAGCTGTTCATCTGATTCAGCTTCTATAGCAAAGATTGAATTGCCTACTTTTTGGTTTTGCCTTTGCTTAAGAAATGAACCCCGAAGATGGTAGCACACGCTTTTAATCCCAGCACTCAGCGGGTAGAGTCAGGCGAATCTCTGAGTTCAAGGTCAGTCTGGTCTACAGAGTGAGTTCCAGGACAGCCAGAGCTACACAGAGAAACCCTGTATTGAAAAGTAAAACAAACCAAAAAAAAAGAAAGAAAGAAAGGAAGAAAGGAAGAAAGGAAGGAAGCAAGCCAGGTGTGGTGGTGTATGCCTTTAATCCCAGCACTCAGAAGGCAGAAGCAAGCAGATCTCTTGAATTTGAGGCCAGCCTGGACACAGTTCTAGGACAGCCAGATTTATGTAGTGAGATCGTGTCTTAAAAAATAAAATAAAAATAAAGAGAAAAAGAAAATAGAAATAAATGAACTGCTTAGGAAAGAGAAAAAGTGGTTTTCTTTTGTTAGATATATCTATAGATATATCTATATAGATATATCTATATATATAAAGATTTAAAATGGTTTGAGACAGGGTCTCAATGGGTAGCTTTGGCTGACCTGGGCTTTATAGAGGTCTGCCTTCCTCTATTTACTAGGATTAAAGCTGTATACCATCATTCTAAGAAAAAAGATGAATTTTAAGTTTTACTTAGTTGTGTGTGACTGAAGGTGCCTATGGGGTACCGGGCCAGTGGCATCGGGTCCCAGCAGAGCTGCAGTTCCAGGTAGATGAAGCCTATCCCTGTGGGTGCTGGGAACTGACTTAGGTCTCCCGGAGGAACAGCTGGTGCTCTTAACCATTATCACCCCTAACCCTTTTTGAGAGAGGGTTATTTACATAACCCTGGCTGGCCTAGAACTCTGTCTGTGGAACACTAGATTGATTTCACACTCACAGAGATCCTCCTGAGTTCTAGGATCAAAGGGGTACACTGCTAAGCCAGATAGTATTCTGTTACTGTGTTTTTGTTGTTGTTTCTGTAAGACAGTTTCAGTATATAGACCAGGTTGGTCTGGAATCCAATCCTCCTGCTGTAGCCTCTTCTAGTTACAGGCATGTACTTCCATGACCAGCAAATCAGCGTTTTAAGGGGCTAAAAGCAGTGTTTTGGGGACAAGGGGAACATTCGGATAACATTAAATAAAATAAAATAAAATAAAAAACCAACAAACAAACCAACTTTGAGACAGAGTTCTGTATAGCCCAGGCTGACCTTGATCTTGCCCTGTAGCTGAGGGTGGCCTTAAACTCATGATCCTCCTTGCCTCCACCTCTCGAGCGCTGGGATTTTAGGCATGCTTTTCCAGACTGGCTTGTTTTTGTTTTGAAATGGGTTTATCTATTTATCCCTGGCTGGATGCAACTTGCTGTGCAGACCAGAATGGCTTCAAACTTAGGGGAATCCTCCTACCTCTGGCTCCAGAGTGCGGTAATTATAGGTGTATACTCTCATGCCTAGCTGCAACAGAAACTTCTGACCTATGCAGTACTAAAATCACACAAAACATTCTCACTCCAGGAACTGACTGTATCCCTTATACGATCTGGACTCGGGGCATCATCTGTTGAGTAGGAAGAGCTTTAGCATTTTTTTAAAAAAATTATTGTTTTGCTTTTTTTGTTGTTGTTTGCTTTTTTGAGACAGGGTCTCTATAGCCCTGACTACTCTGGAACTCTCTGATCTACTTGTCTCTGCCTCCTGAGTGTTGAGATGAAAGGTGTATACCACCACACTTAGAATAAACACTTTATGTTATTTAAGAAACATATTAAGCATTGTGCTATGATAGTAGCATGTTAGGACAATACAGATAAATAAAATTGGTTGCTACAAGAGCATTGGCTCATGGGATCTTGTCCTGTCTTACAGATCACTGGAGATTGCAGCTGCTGAGCAGAGATTCTGGAAAGCACTCTATTTCTGAGCCTCTAGCATGGCGGGCCTAAAGAGGCGGGCAAGCCAAGTGTGGCCCGAAGAGCGTGGTGAGCAGGAACATGGGCTCTACAGCCTCCACCGCATGTTTGACATCGTGGGCACCCACCTAACACACAGAGATGTTCGAGTGCTTTCCTTCCTTTTTGTTGATGTTATTGATGACCATGAACGTGGACTCATCCGAAATGGACGTGACTTCTTTTTGGCACTGGAGCGCCAGGGCCGCTGTGACGAGAGTAACTTTCGCCAGGTGCTGCAGCTGCTGCGCATCATCACTCGCCATGACTTGCTGCCCTACGTTACTCTCAAGAAGAGACGGGCTGGTGAGGGCTTATGGGGACTGGGAGCACTTGAATAAGAGAAGCCTTGTGGGAGGCCAGGAGTGAGTCGTGCAGGAGTCTACAAGGAGGGTGGTCCTGACCTGGGGAATACCTAGGAGAATGGAGATCCCTTGGGAGAAAACAGATACGTATTTTTTTCTTGAGTGACTCCTTCTTCTCCTGCAGTGTGCCCTGATCTTGTAGACAAGTATCTGGAGGAAACATCAATTCGCTATGTGACCCCCAGAGCCCTCAGTGATCCAGAACCGAGGCCTCCCCAGCCCTCTAAAACAGGTGAGAAGTTATTAATTGTACTTTTCATAAGCAAGAGAACATTGGTCCTATCACATGTGTGGCTGGGCCAACATCAACGAAAGGATACAGTCCCTCTACAGCTACCCCATTAAAAAAAACCAGAAGCTGGGGAGATGGCTCACTTGGTAAATGATAGATTTCTTCCACCATACTTAGTGTGTGCCTCCTGCCACCCCATTGCTAGGGCTGAATCCAGATCTTCATGAATGCTTGCTGCATAAACATGAAGACCTGAGTTCAGATCCCCAGCACCTACATAGAAAAAGCTGGGTAATAAAGAGTGCCATCTCAGTGTTGGAGGGTGGAGGCTGATGGGTCCCTGGAGCTCATATAGGCCGTCGACCTCAGCACATTGGTGAACCCGGGGCTCAGTGAAAACCATTGTCTAAAAGAGGATTGAGGAAGACACCTAATGCTGACTTTGGCCTTCACATGCAGGCACATTCACATATGAGCACATCTACGTGAACATGTACACACGCAAATCAGTTGAAGTATACTTGTCTAGGTCTAGTGTTTGCTCTTCTTTTAGGTCACTTTTTAAAAATCAATTTATGTGTATGGGTATATTGTCTGCATGTATGTTGAGCCATCTCTTAAGACCCTAGGTCAGTTTTTAAAAAAATTTTCTGTATGAGTGTTTGCCTGCATATTTGCATGTGTGTCATGTGTGTGCCTGGTGCCTGTAGAGGTCAGAAGAGAGTGTCAGATCCCTTCAAACTGGAGTTACACGTGGTTGTTAGCAACCATGTAGGTGAACCCAGGACCTCTGCAAGAACTGCAAGTGCTCTTAACCACTGAGCCATCTCTGCAGCCCTATTTTTTTTCTTTCTTTCTTTTTTTGAGACTTCCTATTTAGCTTGGGTAGGTGTACAACTCTGTATAGGCCAAGTTGGCCTTCCTTCACTTTTTTGTTTCTGTTTGTTTGTTTTTTTTGTTGTTGTTTGTTTGTTTGTTTTTCGAGACAGGGTTTCTCTGTATAGCCCTGGCTGTCCTGGAACTCACTCTGTAGACCAGGCTGGCCTCGAACTCAAAAATCTGCCTGCCTCTGCCTCCCAAGTGCTGGGATTAAAGGCGTGTGCCACCACTGCCTGGCTTTTGTTTTGAGACAGGGTTTCTCTGTGTAGCCCTGGCTGCCCTGGAACTTATTTTGTAGACCAGGCTGGCCTTCAACTCAGAGATTCCATTGCCTCTGCCTCCTAAGTGCTGGGATTAAAGATATGTGCCACCACCAACTGGCTTCCTTCCTTCACTTGTAAGTGCTCAGATGATAGATTTCTTCCACCATACTTAGTGTGTGCCTCCTGCTACCCCATTGCTAGGGCTGAATCCAGATCTTCATGAATGCTTGGCAGACATTGATCACTGAGCTATACCCCTCAGCCTTCAGGTTACATCACCAATACTGCTTTCATTCTTGAGTCTAAATGATTCCTTTGTATATTCCAAGTGAGTATTTGAAGTTGTGCTTCTAAAACCTTGTGTTTTCCATTTACTTTCTGGCCAGTGCCTCCCCACTACCCTGTGGTGTGCTGCCCCACCTCGGGCTCTCAGATGTGTAGTAAGCGGCCAGCCCGAGGGAGGACCACACTCGGGAGCCAGAGAAAACGCCGGAAGTCAGTGACACCAGACCCGAAGGAAAAGCAGACATGTGGTGAGGACCTTCAAGGATTTTAGAGATGTAGACTTGAAGGGAAAATATAAAGAACTCCTGGGATGATGGGTGGGCAGTGTGTGATTCAGTGCAAGGCAGTCTTCGATTGCTGTTTTCAGGTCAGGTTTAGTTTTCATAACTATTATCTTTTTGGCAGTGATATATTACAATTCTTTTTAGTTACTATTAACTCGAAGGAATGCCAACGCCATCCTTATTATAGGATGAACCAAGTCAAGACAGAGAATTAAAGTAAACTTGTGCAACTTTTGAATAAAGCAGGTCTTCTAAGCAAGGTGTTGTTAGTAACCTGAGCATATGCACTGTAGGGCAGCTCCAGCATTGAGGCCAGGCCTTCAAGGACACAGGGTAGAGCTAGTTCTGGGGAGACATAAAGAAGCTGCAAGAAGAGTCTGTTCTCATGTGCTTTTCTAGCTTTCGTTGTAAACACAATCCTTACTATAAACCATGCTCCTTAAATCTCTCCCAGACATCAGGCTGCGAGTTCGGGCGGAATACTGCCAGCATGAGACTGCTCTGCAAGGCAATGTCTTCTCCAATAAGCAGGACCCACTTGAGCGCCAGTTTGAGCGCTTTAACCAGGCCAACACTATCCTCAAGTCCCGGGACCTGGGCTCCATCATCTGTGACATCAAGTTCTCTGAGCTCACCTACCTCGACGCATTCTGGCGAGACTACATTAATGGCTCATTATTAGAGGCACTGAAAGGCGTCTTCATCACAGACTCTCTGAAGCAAGCTGTGGGCCATGAAGCCATCAAGCTGCTGGTGAACGTAGATGAGGAGGACTATGAGCTGGGCCGACAGAAACTCCTGAGGAACTTGATGCTGCAAGGATTACCCTGACCTTTCTTTTTCCCCTTCTCGACTTTCTAGGGACTGTTTGCTCCGTCACCTCTGGAGCTGACATACTGCTCTGGGGTCTGTTCTCTACCTTTCCAACCCAATCACACCGCCTTTTTTTTTTTTTAAAGGAAAAGACAGAGGAAGGTGGAAGTGGTGTCCCTGCCCTCCCTGCACCCATGTGCCTGGGCTTCCCCATTTCCTGTTGCCACTTACCCTAGTGTGTGTCTACAGCCACCTTACCACTGAGCCGTAAGAAAAGTGTATAGGGACAGAGTCTCTGGAACATAGCCTTTGTAAGGGATTGAACACTGCTTTAAGGTGCATTGAGGGGTAATCAATACTTATGGCTTTATGAGGGCTCTTAAATTTTGTCTGAAAAACCAAAGGGCTGTGAGTAAAGGAGCTATGTGGAAGGTGGGACTCTGAAGTGTATTTTGGAAATTAATTACCACCTTCTTCCAAATTATAGAATTTTTTAAAAACAAAGAAACTGTGGCCCTTTGCACTCTCTCCTGGCCTCAGGTGCTGCTCCTCTCTGCCTTCCCTTCATTCATAGCTTGACACTACTGCCTGGTATGGATCCCTCCTTCTCCCCTGTCAGATCTTCAACAGAGTTCCAGAGGATTGGGCCAGCCTAACCTCCCTCCCAACTGTGCTGTGTGTATGAACACAGTACATGGGACGGGTGTAGGAGAGGCTGCTGGTAAGAGTATCCACTGTGAATGAGGAGGGCCGGGTGGGACATTCTCCTTCCCTTTCCCAGTGACATTAACAAACCCTTACTCCACCCCGAGGCCCTTTCCCTTTGCCTCCTTCTGGCTTGAGAGAAAGTGGGGTATTTAGTATCAACTCTTCCTCCTGTTTCTCTACCCTCCCTCCCTTCTCCCATACTTTGGAGAACTGAGCATTGCACTTTCTTAGGTAGGGAGGCATGTTTGAGCCAGGAGGCTTACAAGTGAAGCCTAGTCACAGGTAGGTACAATTCCACCTCCCCTTCCAGCCCCCAAAAGAGATGTCCAGACATTATGATTATTATATATTTTTTTTTCAATGCCAGTGCTGCTCAGCCCTCAGCGTAACTTCAGTTTTCATGAAATAAACAGTGACTATATAAAATTTCACTTTTCTGAAACTGAAATCTGAGGTCAGGTCAGAGTCTCTTCTTTCCTGTGGACTTGATTAAGCCTGTGCTCCATAGAGAGCTTGCTTAAAGTTCTGCAAGTGAAGGGAGCTGTGCTTGGGTCCTGCCTACAAGTCACAGTAGCATCTCCTCACAGTTGGCAAGTGTTTGTGTGTCTCAACCAACACAAGTTAAAAGCATTAAGAGAGGGGATGACCCAGATTGCCATAGAGGTCAGGTCTGCGATGCTGGAGCACAGGCAGGTGTTGGCGTATCTGTTGCAGAAAGCGGAGATCAATTCGAGCAAGGCAGAGGCCTGGTCCCTCAGAGCAACAGGCCACCACTGTGCCCCAAGGGTCAACCACCATGCTGTGGCCATAACTTGCTCTTGTCTCATGGTGGCGTCCACACTGCGCTGCTGCTATTACATAGCATTGAGATTCAATGGCCCGGGCCCGAAGCAACACCTGAGGATGAGACATGTGTTAACTCAAGAACATACAGCATTTAATAGCAGGTGACAAGAAGCAGGCGCTGTGGGCCCAAACTTCTCTTTGACCATTGATCAACTAGAGTTAGTAACTAACTCTAACATGACTCACACCTATCTAAGAAATGAATTTCCTCACCAGATGAGAAGGGAAGAAAATCCTTCAAGTAGAAAGGGGGAGTGTTTTGTACTTTTTGAGATAAGGTCTCCCTGTGTAACCCTGGCTGGCCTGGACCAACAGAGATCTGCCTGCCTATGCCTCAGTGCTGAGATAAAAGACATGAACCACCATGCCCACTATTTTGGATGGTGTGGGTTGCTTTTGTTTAATTTTTGAGATAGGGTTTCTCTGTGTAGCTCTGGCTGTCCTGGAATCCACTCTGTAGACCAGGCTGGTCTCTAACTCAGAGATCCACTTGCTTCTGCCTCCTGAGTGCTGGGATTAAAGGTGTGCACCTCTGATGCCCAGCTTGTTTTACTTTTTTAGTCAAGGCATCACTATGTAAAACATGCTGGCTTTGAACCTGTGGCTGTTGGCTGCAGTGCTTGGATTTAGGTTTCTGCCACTCTGTTCCCACTACTAGAAATAAGATTAAAGGAGGCCTATCTGTTATGAAGAGGCATTCTCCTACCTCCCAGTGGGCTGGGCCCGTAACAGATCCAAAGGCTGAAGGGTAAGTAAGTATTTCTGCCCCAGCTTGAGCCAATTTCAGAGAAAGTTCAGGGAACCGCATGTCATAACAGATGGCTAGACCAACCTGAAATGAGAGACAACCCACTCATCTTCCCTGTCCCGTTCAATGTAACATCGAGTACCTTTATTATCCAACACCAAAGGGGGATGGTACCACTTTTTCAACATATTCCTATTTTCAAATTCCCACCTTGCCTGCCGGGGTCCTGACAGGTGGTTCCAGAGTGTGCCCAGGCATGGTATAGTTGCTTTCTCGCATAGGCCCCTGACCTGGGATCTGTACATCGCATAGATGTGTCTTCCTGTAACTGGCCACTACTGATCCTAGAGTAAGATAAAAGAGGAAATACTCCTAGTACAGACACTGGAAATCTAGCTTAGCTCTCCTCCCAAAGGGTAATCTATAGGCTAAGAACAGAAGCATAAAACCCCTAAAGCCAAGCAGTTGAGAAAAAAAATGCTGAAGATCTGAGTTGAAGGAAGGTAGAAAAGCCTGAGAAGAGGCAAGCTAAAGGGTTATGAAGTCTCACCCTTGCTGTTCAGAAGCACATGACAATTGTAGATTTTCTGATTCTGCTCCCAGTCTTGGCCACGCTCGTGGAAACCACCCAAGGACAGCCAGATTCCACATTCCCTGGGGGGGGGGGGGGGGGGGGGGAAACGGGGGGGGGGGGACACTGACAACTCTACCCCCTCTATGTGGCAATCCAGGAACACTGCCCAACAGTGATTCTACACACACACCCCCAAACCCTACCCTTGTACCTGGCAAGCTGGCTATATTGTCCCAAAAGGTCCCCATTCAGTGGTTCGGACAAGAGTAATGTCTCCGCAGGATTTCGTGCAATAAAGTCAAATGCCTCAGGCAGAAAGGCCAGGCAAGCACCCAGTCTGGCAGCCTCTTGAACCAGCTCAGCACATGTTTTAAAGTTCTCTTGCTTGTTTGGTGTTGATGTTACCTGGCACACAGCCACCAGGGGCAGCTCCCAGGAAGTTGATGAGGACACCGCCATGGCTCTGGGCCTGTGAATGACACATTATCTTCAGATTTTTCTATCGCGGAGAAACTCAGAGGCTCAAGGGGGTGGAGTCAGAAACTTTTTTTTTCTTTCTTTTTTGAGACCGAGCCTCTGGTAGCCCAAGCAGGCCTTTCTATGTAGCTGGGGATGACCTTAAACTCCTGGTTGATCCTCCTGCCTGTTGAGTGCTGGGATTACAAGTTTGTCTCACCATCCCTAGTGACTTGTTTTCATTCTTACAGAGCATAATAACCCTAGAGCTACTGGAGTTCACTCATTAAATGTTTGGTGGAGGCAGATATCTTTGTCTCCTACTATGCAATTAATAAACATGGACTGAGCAGTTTTGTGCCAGAGAACATAACAAAATCTGTTACCTGGGCTGAGTACAAAGTACTGGGACTCGAGGTAATCGGTATCCGGTACACAGAAGGGACAGGAGTTGGCGAGGAGGACTGGTGATGAAGCCCAGCCTGAAGAAGGTGAGAAATCAGGACACCTAACCCTCCTTCAAGCCGTAAGTTTCTAGAATTCTCTGCCATTTCCAGGCCTGGCCAGTAATCCCCTCCCCCAAGGCTTCGAAAACACTTTTTACTACTAATAGCTATGAAAAGAGACCATAAAATGAGAAAATGGGAGAGGAGACTATGATCGGTGCCTTAATACCTCAACTTCCAGTGATATCACATTAAAACTGAAGCCTTTTCCTCTGCCAACAGTTCAAGTCATCTCATGGAACCTTCCTCGTTTCCCCAATTCTCTCGTCTCGGCTGTGCCATCTGCACAGCTTTATAGACTCAACACGTTTCTTTCCCCTTATACCAGAATCTCAGAAGGAAAGTTCACCCTCCCTAGATCTCCACCATCTCGAGGTGGGTAGATGGGTACAGGACCAGATCCCAACCCGAGCCCCCACCCTCTGATTAGCGCGTCCTTCCCCGCCTCTCCCCCGGGCAAGAATCTCTGTTGCACAAGTTAAAGCATCGCAGGTGGAATTCACCGCAGCGGGCAGGGTTGGGGAGTAGGTCCTACATGAAGGCACAGCCAAAACCATACGCAGGGTCGGAGCTGAAGAGCAGCCAGGAACCAAAAGCGCAGGAGCAAGGGGGCGGTAACCACCAGACCGGATGTGACGCAGTGGGAGTGCGCAGGCCGGAAAGCTTGCAAGTGGGGAAGATGGCGGACGGCAGCGGTCGTGTGTGCAAGAGCGGCGCGAGTGGCACGGGGAAGGGGGCGGTGTCGGCGGAACAGGTGAGGAGCCGCGAGCGCTGAAGGCACCGGGGGCGGTGGCGAGTTTGTGCTAGAAATAGGATTTGTGGCTCGGAGAGGCCTTGAGCCCTTTCCACGTTCACCGTGATCACGCATAGGGGAGAGGGGGGTCTTTGGAGGTGATCACGACCCTTTCTAGGGCGTGAGTAGGTGGGTAGGAAGGTGAGAGGCATGCCCGCGGTGTGGGTGGGTAGTCGAGGGAGAAAGCTCTGAGGTGCAGGATCTGGGAGGGTTGTGCGGGTCCCTTTCCCTCCTCTCCGAGGTACCCTAAAGAGGATATGATGTTTGGCGTGGCATCTAGTAACGAATCCCAGGGTGTTCTTAAGTCAGTGAATGGGTTATTTAGTCCGTGACTCTAAAACCGTGTTTACCATCACCAACACGCTGCAGAGCCACGTGACTCAGACGCGGAACAGTTTAGTGTTTTGACTAAGAAGGAGTCTGTGGTTTGGTTTATTTATTTGTTTTTGTTTTGTCTTGGGGTGGGGAGGAGGGTCTAGTCGTGTCGGGTCGCACTATGTAGCCTTAGGCTTTTCTGGAATTCACTATGTAGACCAAGCTGGCCTGGAACTCCCAGAGATTCGCTTGCCTCTGCCTCCCATATACTGGGATTAAAGGCATGCGCTACTAATCCTGACTCGGGTTGTTTGTCTTTTGAGACACGGTCTCACTAAGTGGCCTAGGCTGGCCTCGAGTTTGCTCGCTGTGCTCTCTTCTGCAGAGACTGACTTTTCAGAAGAGGCCAGAAACCATTTTCTAATCCAAGTTTGCTTCTGCTCTTCATAATATCGGGATACATGTGACTAATCAGAAAGCCCTTTGTGGTATGGGGACCATGATCGTGGCATTGGTGTTTAATTGATATTAGAAGAATCACACAATTGAAATAAAAATAGTTGACGCTAGGGGTGTAGTTTGGCGGGTTAAATGGGAAAGCCTTGAGCTGTGGGATCTGGGAGGCGTCTGCTCCCACCTGGGATGGAGGACCAGGGTTGGGATATGTGTGTATTGAAGATTTGTTTTAATCATGGGTACGTTTGTCAGTTGGTTGTTGAACGATTACTACAGGTAAAAGTATCAGCATAAAGAGTTTAAAACCCACGCTGTCAAAGAGAATAGTCTATTGAGAGGGGAGGCTTACTGTTCTATGAGTCAGAAAATAAGTGTTCAACAGAAATAAAGTACAGTGAAATTCTGGAGATGGAAGAGGTAGCCTCTGACATAGTGGGAAGGGGGAAAAAAAAGTAATGCGTTTGAGAGTCTGTCTTGTGTTCGGCTTTGCTTAACACGGAGAAACGGAAGCCGGGCAGTGGTGGCGCACGCCATTGATCCCAGCACTCGGGAGGCAGAGGCAGGCGGATTTCTGAGTTCGAGGTCAGCCTGGTCTACAGAGTGAGTTCCAGGACAGCCAGGGCTACACAGAGAAACCCTGTCTCGAAAAACAAAACAAAACAAAACAAAACCACCACAGAGAAATGGGTAAATATACCTTGTCATAAACTTGGTCTCAGCCCAGTGTGGTGGCTCATACCCATAATTCCCCTGGATTACCCTACAGTTCCAAGATAGCCTGTGTTACAGAGTGAAACACAGTCTCAAAAACAAACAAGGCAGACAAAAGGACAAAAACAAAACAATGAGACTTTAAATATGTGTGTTTTCATGTCTGAGTATCTGTATGTACCACATGTGTGCAGGAGCCCTTGGAGGCCAGAAGAGTGGTCAAACCCCCTGATACTGCTTATTAGTTACCATGTGGGTCCTGAGAACCAAACCCAAGTCCTCTGCTGTACAAGTAACCATTCTTCCACCGAGCCATTTCTTCAATCCTTACACTAAAAGCTTCTGCACATAATGAATGAACTTTCTTGCACAGTTTGAAGAGAGAGTCCAAAGTAGTGTAGGTTTAGGATTGGCAAGTAAGTAGGAAAGGGAGCAGTGGATAGTGGAATGGTTATGATAGTCTGGCCTAGAATCAGATAGGCCCGTGTTTGAGTTGTAGTTCTTATTTATATATGATTCCTCTTGTTACTTTTTACCCCCCTCTATCTGTAAAAACACAGTAGTTCCCATTTCATAACCAGAGTACTAGGCAAGAAAATCCATTTGATTTTTCTTTTCTTTTTCCACCATGACTAAAATACAGAGACTACAGAGTGTGTTTAATAAATACTAGTTAGGGCTGGAGAGATGGCTTCTGCACTCCAGCACCTGATTCCCCCCCCCACACACACATACACACACACATTCACACATGCACATAATCAGTCTTTCTGAACAGTCTTTCTAAATGCTAATTTGCTTTTATTTTCTAGAGGATTCTTCAGCTTAATTCTAAAGGCTGAGAAAAGTTAGTCACATGAAGATTTTTTTTTCCTTAGAAGTAATGTGTTCAGAAAGCATTGAGCCATGAACTGCCTGGTGTTGGAAATTCTGGAGGATTTAGAGAGATATATTTCAAGACTTGAAAAGGGCACAGTCAGCTTTGCTGTTCTTTGATACAAGTTTTTTCATGTGGCCTAGAACTCACCAGCTAGGCTAGGCTGGCTGGCCAGAGAGTCCATTGACCCTCCCTTTCCCCAGCACTGGAATAACAAATACGACTCAGAATTGAAGTTCACTAGCATTCCATTGCCAGGCAGTCCATGCCTCAATACCATGCCTGCCTTTTTTTCTTCTTTCTTTCTTTCTTTCTTTCTTTCTTTCTTTCTTTTGTTTTGTTTTAAAGTGTGTTCTGGGGTTCTTTGGCTCTTTACCTGTGGAATTTTCTTCCCAGCCCAATTTAAGTGTTTATCACTGATGGAAATCAAACCTAATGTGTCTCTCACAAGGAAAATAGAAGCAGGTATACTTTGTACTAGGCACTTGTTTTATTTTCTGTTATTTACCATTTGTCTTAATTAGGGTTTTACTGCTGTTAACAGACACTATGACCTAGGCAACTTTTAATTGGGGCTGGCTTACAGGTTCAGAGGTTCAGTCCATTATCAGCAGCAGCATCCAAGCAGGTGTGGTGCAGGAGGAGCTGAGAGTTCTACATCTTAATCTGAAGGCTGCTAATGGAAGACTGACTTCCAGGCAGCTAGGTTGAGGGTCTTAAACCCATGCCCACAAGGACACCCCTACTCCAACAAGGTCACACCTCCCAACAGTGCTACTCCCTGGGCAAAGCATATACAAACCATCACACCGTTTATTGGTTTACTGTTGTTGTCTTGTCTGAGATAGAATCTCCCACTGCAGCCCTGGGTGGCATGGAACTTGCTGTGTAGACCATGCTAGTCTAGGGCTTGTGGCATTCTTCCTGCTTTGTCTCCCAGGTGCACTATAGCACTTGGAGGAGTGAGAGTTCGTACAAGTGTGTGCGAGTGTGCTCATGCAAGCCACAGGCATGCACAAGCAGACCTTGGACTGTGGAGGTCAGAGATCGGATCCCCTGGAACTGGAGTTAGAGATAGTTATGAGCCTCCATGTAGGTGCTGGGAACTGAACCCTGGTTCTTTACAAGAGCGACAAGTGCTGCTGAGCCATCTCTCTAGCTCCCCCAAATTGAGATATATATACATTATATACACACATATAATAATTAACTAAACAAATTAAAACCCCTGTATTAGGGGAAAGGTAGAAAGGCAAGATTAGGAGGTCAAGTTCATCCTCAACTAAATAGCATGTTTGAGGCCAGTCTGAGTCTCAAAAAGGCAAGAAAAATTGCTGTCACTTGTCATAGTTCAGCATGTGTTTTGGATAGGACGAAGCCCACTCAAACACAGCTTTATACCTCTTACCTCCAACCCATGACCTTATAATGTAAAATAAGATCTTTCTGTCCCAATAGTCCCCAGAGTCTTACTTTGTTCTAATACTAACTCAAAATTCCAGGGTCAGTTGTGAGCCTGTGCAATGAGAAGTTGCATATCTACTTCCTGCATGTAATGCAGAGGCAGGCAAAGGGTAGACATTCCCATTCTAAAAAAGAAGTAAAACCAGAAGGAGGCTTTACTTGTTAACTCCTTAAGTCTGAATTCTAAGAGGACAGGCATTGTCTTACAATTCTATAGCAATTTTTTTCTATGTCATTTGGAAACTCTGAGGCAGGAATTGGGCCTCTAAAATATTAGGCAGCTCCACGTCTGTGTGTTTGCAGGCCTCAGTCCATGCTTCAGGCTCTTGGGCTGGGGGCCATACCGATGCCTGCAGCTTGGCCGGTCAGGCAGTGTACACTGACAGTTGCTGTACTATTAGAGATCATGGTAGCTGCCTGGCCTTCACTAGGGCTTGTTCCAGTGAGTTTTCACTATGATGGCTCCCATTCCTACATCAGGTTTCTTGCACCCCCATTTAGCCTCCCACAGTCCAGTGCATCATTTGAAGTTTTGGTAGAGGAAGTAATTTTCCCACAGTTCTTGCATTCTGCATTCCTCCAGAATTAGCACCATGAGGCATAGATATTACCACAGGTTATTGCTAGTAAGACTCTCTCCAGCTGCAGTACAAGCTGTGCTCCAGTAACTTACTGGAGCATGCTGGGATGTGAGGAGCGGAGGCTAGGTAGACTGGGCTATGACTTTTTTAGTTGTGGAAGGTCGCAACTCTTTCTGCCCTCAAGACCCTAGCTTTTGGTTCCATGATTGGAAGGACAGCCAAGATCTCCAAAATACCTTCAGGTTTTTTTTTTTTGTTTTTTTTTTTTTGGTCATTGTATGGTAAAACACTTAGCTTTCTATGTCAGTGCTGATGTTTGCACTTGCTTGGTAACCCTCTTTAAGAGAGAGGGTGGGGAGGTGTTTGCATTTGTTTAGTTTGTGTTTGTGGAAATGCCACAATGCTCCTCATGTGGCCAGAGGACAGTTTGCAGCAACTGTTCTCTCTTATCACCTTGTCCATCCTGGGATCAAACTCCCGTAGCCAGAAATGGCTGCAAAGTCCCTTTACCAGCTGAGTCATCTTACTGGCCTGGCCACTGTCTTGACCTAGTTCCACTTTGTACATAGCCAGCCTGTGAATTGTCTAAGCTTTTATTATTTTATATACATTAGTGTTTTGCTTGCATGTATGCATGTATGAGGGTGTTAGGTGTCAGATCTCCTGGAACAGGTGTTACAGACAATTGTGAGCTGCCATGTGGGTGATGGGAATTGATCCTGGGTTCTCTGGAAGATCAGCCAGTGCTCTTAACTGTCTAGCCATCTCTTCAGCCCTTCTTTTCTTTCTATTCTTTTTTTTTTAAAAAGATTTGTTTATTTATGTATGTGAGTTCGCTGTCACTGTCTTCAGACACATCAGAAAAGGACATCCGATCTCATTACAGATGGTTGTGAGCCACCATGAGGTTACTGGGATTTGAACTCAGGACCTAAGGAAGAGCAGTCAGCACTCTTAACTGCTGAGCCATCTCCCCAGCCCCACTACTTTTCTTTCCCTAAAGTTTATTTTTGTTTCATGTGTATTGATGTTTTGTCTGCATGTATGTGTGAGGGTGTTAGAAACCCCAGAACTGGCGTTACAGAGCGGTGTGTGTAAATGAGGGTTATACCCATCCCTGCCTAGCTCGCAGATGAGACTCAAACATGGATTTTTTATTTTGGCTTTGGTAGTTACTGGGGGTTAGCCATCATCTACTTTTCTAATGGTTGGATTGCTACTTCCCCAGCTGTGGACCCCAAATGCTTACTGTTCAAGTCTTCCTGGGTTATTTCTGCTCCAGTAGTCTGGTGTTCTGGGGAGGCATGTCGTTCTGGCCCATGCTGCTGGTTCATCATGACTAATGGAGACCTTCTGTCTTCTCTGCCTTCCTCCTCCACCCTCTCTCTCATTCCTCCTCCTCCCTCGTGGTCCCCACCTGTGACCCCAGCCCTGGGGTCAAACTCCACTTCTCTCTGTTCTTCCCAGCAATTGCTTGCAGCAATTACTTGTAGCCATTTTTATTTAACCAAAATACTTTACTTTTAAATTTGGGAGTAAGGTTTGCACTGCAAAGGCTGGTATACTTAGGAATTTGCTTGTCTTGGGGCAATAGAATTTAGCAATTGAATTCATAGCAGCACTAGACCAACCCCCAATAGGTGTGAACTGCCTTGTGGGTGCTGGGAATTGAACCTGACTTCTCTGGAAGAGCAGCCAGTATTCTTAACTACTGAGCCATCTCTCTTATTTTCTTTTAATAATGAGTTCTGTCTTTAAGCTGGGTGGTGTGTTTCTTGGAAACAACAGATTTGGATCTTGTTTTATGACCTGGTCTTCAGGTCTTACTTTTTTTTTTTTTTTTTCCAAGTTCTTCTTGATATACGGTCTCACTGTGTAGCTCTACCTGTCTTTAAGCTCACTCTGTAGACCAGGGTGGCCTCGAACTCATAAAGATCCACTTGCCTCTGATTTCCAAATGCCACGGTTTGGTCTTTTAATTGGAGTTAAGACATACTTACATTTAGGGTTATTGATAGGGGTTTGCTGATTACTGTGGTTTTGTTGAATGTGTTTCTGGTGGATTGAATTATTGGTGGTTTGTTTTCTTTATTCTTCATATTTGGATGTGTGTGCGTGCGTGCGTGCGTGCGTGTGTGTTCGAGCCTCTGCCTGTTCCTTTAAGCCCAGTCTGGCCTTAAACTCACTTTGTAACTAGGGCTGACCTTGAACTCCTGATCCTTCTGGCACAACTTCCCAAGTGCTGGGATTACAGGCATGTACCAGCAGTCTGTGTTTAAGGAATGATAGATAGTCTTTCTTAGTTCTTCTGTTCCTATCTTGAAATCTATTCTTTCTTGTGCTTTTATGATTCGGTCTTTGTCCTCTGTGTATAGGATTCCTTGTTGGCACGGTGGGCATGAACTGACTTGGTTTGGTGCTTTCCTTGCAGTGCCCAGTTTCTTAGTCTGTTTAAGTGTTTTAACATGTTTTCATTGTGTGTGGTTGCATGCTTGTACTGTTTCAGCATTGGTGTGGCAGCCAGAAGATAATTCTCTGGAGTTAGGTCTTCTACCATGTGGCTCCTGCCGATCAAACATAGGTATTCAGACTTAGCAGCAAGTGCCTATACCTCCTGAGCCATCATGCTGGCTCAGAACTGGTTCTCTCTATCCACCTTTGCATGGATTCTGGAAATTTAGTTCTGGTCATCAGGCTTAGGCAGCAAGAGCATCTACCTGGCTTGGAAAAAAAAAAAATTTAAAATTTCATGCAACTAATAATTGCGAGTCTGGGTGAAGACTTGGGCTTAAAAACTATAGAGATAGTGTAGGTAATAAAATGAAGAAACTCTTTAACCATATTCCCACTGTAAAAATGAGGGCAAGGGCCTTCTAAAAGGAGAAAGAGGGACTGAAGGGAGTCGATCGATGTCAGCCTCTCTGTCGTCCTGTGGTGTTGGTTCTCAGCCTAGTGACTTGTCCCTAGGAAACAGTTGCTAGTGAGAGTGCAGTGATGTTGCTGAGTACTGTAAAATGTACAAGATTGCCAGCGTAAGGAAAACTAAACGATTCATGGTATCAATAGTACTAGTGCTAAAAAACTGTCCTGTTGTATATTGTTTATATTTTATAGAAACAAAAAGGAAAAAAAAGACAAGTAGCTTAGTCATGTACAATGTACAACTAACGGCAGTATTTTGTCTTGAGTGTATGAGTGCCTACATGTATGTGTATGTGTACCACATGCATTCCTGGTGCCACAGAGGCCAGAAGAGGGTGTCAGGTCCTCTGGAACTGGAGCTACAGGCTGTTTTACGCCACCATGTGTATGCCTTGAGAAACGGCAGTTGGATTGGGCAGTTATATAGGAGATAATTCAAGATCTTTGGGAGGGTAGTTTGGTAAGCAGTAATAATACCACAGTGAAGCCAGAAGGAAATTTAAAGTAAATAGAGGCACTGGGTATAGTCTGGTTCTCAAAGTTTGAAGAGAGGGGATGAGCGCCCTTCTGAAATAGAGTAGTAAGATCAAGAACGGTAGAGAGCACCAGGACCCGTGAGCCCGGCACGCGAGAAGTAGAGGTGGGAGGATCAGAAGTTAAGGTCATCTTTTCAATATATGTCCATAGTAGGCCAGTGTGGGCACCTGAGACTTTGTCTCAAAAATAAAAACCAGGGGAGGATGAATGCTGAAAGGAAAGGAGGCAATTAATGGAGCAGTGTCTCGGGAGATGCACTTGGGGTGTTTTCAGGCAGAATTCTCCACCTAGTCTGTTCTCCCAGTCGTCAGTTAGGAAGTAATGGGGGGAAAGGTAATATGGGTGGGAACAGAGATGGCTTAGTGGGTGCAGGTGGTTTTTGTTGCCAGGTCTGACAACTTCCATTCAATCAGAAAGACCCACAGGGTAGAAGGATAAAACTGAATTCTACAAGTTGTCTCCTGACGTGTGTCTGACTGTGCGGCCCCGCAACCCCCATAGCTTTTGTTGTTGCACGAGATGGAGTTTCTCTGTTATAGCCTTGGCTGGCCTAGAACTTCCTCTGTGTGGACCAGGCTGGCCTTGAACTTACATAGATCTGTCTGCCTCTGCCTCCTAAGCTAGTTCTTAAATTTAACTAAAAAAGGGAATGCCTCTTAGGTTCCTTTTTTAAAAGCTTTTTTTTCTTTTTACAATTTACTTACCTTGTGTGTATGAATGTTTTGTATACATGTGTACTGTAGGTGTGCCTGGTGCCATCAGAGATCAGAAGTGGGGGTGGGGGAGTTGGATCCTTTGGAACTGGAGTTCCACATGGTTGTAAGTCACCATGTAGGTGCTGGAACTGAACCTTGGCCCTCTGCAAGAGCAACAAGTGTCCTTAACTGCTGAACCATCTTTCCACTCCTCTCCCCCTTAAAAAATATTTATTTTTAATTTTTATTTTATGTATATGTATTTTATCTGCATGTATGCATAACACTTGTTTGCTTGGTGTCTGAATTGTCCAGAAGAGACCTTGGGACTGGAGTTACAGATTGCTATGAGCTGGGTGCTGGGAACTGAACCTAGCATTAGTGCCTGATACCTACAGAGACCAGAACATGACAGATCAATACCAACCTAAAACATTTGAGACTTACTGCTTTCATAGTCTAAAAGGAGATACAGTAATCCATCCTTCTTTTCTCTGTCATCATCCCCCCCCCCCCCGCCATTTCATCCCCTAACATTAGATAGAAGAGAAAGAAGGATGGGGGGGGGGGGAGATCCTATATCCTATCCTTTGTTTCTTGCCTGGCCACAACCATTAACAACCACCCATCGACCCCTAAATGACAATAACCCAGCAAACACCAGTAACCACCCACTCCACATCTCAAGAATGAGGGCATTGCCGGGCAGTGGTGGCGCACGCCTTTAATCCCAGCACTCGGGAGGCAGGGGCAGGCGGATTTCTGAGTTCGAGGCCATCCTGATCTACAGAGTGAGTTCCAGGACAACCAGGGCTACACAGAGAAACCCTGTCCTAAAAAAACGTAAAGTAAAAAAAAGAGTGAGGGCATTGTGTTCTTTAGATTGCTTCCTGCTGTCTGGAGGTAATGGCATCGTTGGGGCCCCTAAGAAAATTGGAATGCTAGCCAATTCCTGAGAAACCTGGCTGTTTCATTCACTGTCCAGGAAGGTGCAGGCCTAGCAGAGGCAGTCTGTGAGGCTACACCAATTGAGGGTAGCTGCTTTGAAGCTGTCCTTGATACAGATTTTGAGAAAACAGCAGCTGAGGCTGTCTGTGAGTCTGGATCACCTGGGGCTAACTGCTTTGATTTCACTGGTGTGTCTGGTCGTTTTGTTCTGGAAACACAAACTTTTAATAGTACCATTGTAGGGGCATTATTATATTAATGTATGAAAGATGTTGTGTGCACAAATCAGCTAATAATGATTGTTTAAGAATGTTTGTGTTTGAGTAGGTGAAAGGCGTCTAAGTCAGTTTGGACTGAATAACCAAACTATACTAGGGTGTTAATCCCCATCTATGCCATATGACGGCATGTAATAATAAGTCATGAGGACCACATAGTCAAAAAAGATTCATTGTCTACTGCAGAGACATCCACGTCCCCTCAGTCTCCTGGCTGTTCCCAGGTAGGGGATCAGCATTAGCGTCACCTGCTTTGCTGCTCTTTTGGGTCTCTTCTTCCATGTCAGCAGCCAAGATTTTCAGGAAGTCTCTCGCGGTCAAATTTAATCTTTATTAACTTTGAAGAAATCCACAGTATTTCTTTTTCTGTGGAAATAAAGGTGTAGCCTCTTCGCCAACACAGCATATTTCCTGACTTTGATTCTGAGGTTTATATATTCTTAAAGTATGCAGGCTGATTTAATTCAGCAGTCCATTCTAAAATGCAGTGGTTTTCAGCATTGTGCTGCCTGCCTCACTGACATTTAAAAGATGTAACATTACTAAAGCATTACATAACCTGTCTCTGGGAGGTCTCATATCCAATCCCCTTCTGTTTTATGAATGTCTCCACAACTGTGTGACCTGTGGGACTGAAGTGTATACCTGTAATATGATTTTTTCTTTTCGAAGATTTATTTTATGTATATGAGCACACTGTAGCTGTCTTCAGGCATACTAGAAGAGGGCATCAGATCCCATTAGTTGTGAGCCACCATGTGGCTGCTGGGAATTGAACTCAGGACCTCTGGAAGAACAGTCAGTGCTCTTAACCACTGAGCCATCTCTCCAGCCCTCTAAATTTTATTTTTAATCCTAGCGCTCAGAAGCCATAGGAAAGCTGCCGTTCTCACCGAGTTGTACCTTCAGCCCTGAGCTAATATTATGAAGCTTATGTGACTTAGTGGGGAAAGCACTGACTGCACAAGCATGGCCACCTGAGCATGATCCTGGGAACTCAGAGTTGTCCTTTCTGGAGTTCAACACCCATACCCAGAAGCTCACGGCCACCTGTAACTGAAGCTCCAGGTGAATCTGACCCCTTCTTCTGACCTCCACACATGTTTATATACACATAGGCGCACACACATACATATAAAAATAAAAATCTTTAAATCTTTAAAAAAAAAAAACAATAACTGCAAAGATGATGACTCAATGGGGCTGGAGAGATAACTCAGCAGCTAAGAGCACTGACTGCTCTTCCAGAGGTTGTGAGATCAGTTCCCATCAATACACATGGTGGCTCACCATCTGTAATGGGATCTAATACCCTCTTCTGGTGTGTCTGAAGACAGTGTACTCATATAAATAAAATAATTAAATAATTCTTTTAAAAAAAGTACCGGGTTTGATTTCCAGCACCCATATCAGGCCTGTGACTCCATCATCCTCTTCTGGTCTCTGATTAACTGCACTCATGTGCACAAACACCCAATTATCTTTATAATTAAAAATAAAAAAATCTGGGGTTGGGATGACAAACTGGCAAGCTAGCTCAGTGGTTAAAATAACTTGAAAGATGGTTGCATAGGACCCAGGTTCAATTTCCAGCACACAGTTTCAGGGACTCTGATGCCCTCTTCTGGCCTCTGGGCACTAGGCACACACATGGTGCGTATATATACATACTTCCAGGTATAACAGCACTCATAAATATCTAATAAAAATGAGTAAGTTGGGGAGGGAGACATAAAAAGCCCTAAGAGCCCTCCTTACCGGCAAGTCTCTTGTAGGTGTTCCAGCAGCTCGCCCCCCCCCCCCATCTCACATTCAAATCTATTATTAAATCCCCTCTACCTAGTAAATATCTCAGACAGATAGGCACTCAGTAAGAATGTATTCTACACCATTCCCAAGATAGGTATCCACTATTGTACCTTTGTAGCTTGCCGTTCTATGGGCTGCCTTTACTTTCTGGTATTTTCACTGTCCCATCTCGTCTCTTAGGTAATTGCTGGCTTTAATCGCCTTCGGCAGGAACAGAGGGGCTTGGCATCCAAAGCAGCTGAACTGGAGATGGAATTGAATGAGCACAGGTAGGAAGGCCTCAGAGAAACAGAATGATTGGGTATCGAGGCCGGCTTGGGAGTGGGACGAATTCTGAGGTCTTGTCTTGCTCTCCTGCCCTAGCCTTGTGATCGATACACTGAAGGAGGTGGATGAGACCCGCAAGTGCTACCGAATGGTTGGAGGCGTGCTGGTAGAGCGGACTGTCAAAGAAGTGCTGCCTGCCTTGGAGGGTAACAAGGAGCAGGTGAGCAAGATTCCTGAATATTAAATATGGTGACCGGGGATTTAGGGAATTCGAGGGAAGAAAGTCCAGACAGAAATTCATGTTGACGGTAGCATATAGCCTGTTAGCTATCTATGTACTCTGCCTTTATACTGTTACACAGTCCAAGTCCAACTCCTTAAGTAAGGAGTTGTTGGCTGTGTGCCCTTTGCATGGGCTCTTTGATGTGGTTGAGTTGGGAGGGAATGGGTAGAGCAGTGTTTCTCACAATAGTCTGTGGATCCCTGAGTCAGAATCACCCGAAGAACTTGTTTAGCATTGTTGGGCATCAAACCCAGGCAGGGCCTTATGCACAGTAGGCTAAATTCTCTATCATTGAGCTACACCTCCAGCCAAGCACCAGTTTTAAATGCAGCTTCTTAGGGTCTCTCTGGATCCATGGAACCAGACCCTTGAAGAAACCATACGTGATGTTTTAAAGGGAGAGAGGGTCCTGACTGGGGTGGCATACATTGGTAATTAACTTGCTGAGATGATGAAGCAGGGGAATCTTGGGTTTGAAACTTGCCTGGGCTAACTATAAATCAATCAATTTAAAAAAAAAAAAAAAAAAAAGAATGAAACCAGAGCATGACAAATGCTCTTTAAAATCAAGCAGCCCACCGTCCCTGGGGAGTGACTGAGGATTGAAGGTTGCTGGAGAGGGGACAGTGATTGTCTTAAGTGATGTAGCCCCTGGGGAACCAACCGCTCATGCTCCTGTGGATAGTTCCAGACCCCTGCCCACAAAACAAAACAGAGAAATATGATTATGAGATGGGATGGGTTGGTGGCCAGTGGATAAGAGTGGGGTTAAGTGGTGGCGCACACCTTTAATCTCAGCACTTGGGAGGCAGAGGCAGGCGGATTTCTGAGTTCGAGGACAGCCAGGGCTACACAGAGAAACCCTGTCTCGAAAAAAAGAAAGAAAGAAAAAAAAAAAAGTGGGGTTAAGTTTGATCAGAATATATTAACATTATCAAAGAATAACGAAAGTAAGTAGCCCAGATGGTTCCCTTTTATAAGCCACTGTGTTTGAGAATAAATCACTTGAGAGTCTGGGCTTTGCTAACTCTGGCTTAAAAGTGTTCTCATTTCACTGCCTCTAACCATGGTACATTCCAGGTCAGAGGAGGGAGACCTGCAGTCCTTCTCTAACACACCCTCTTGCCTTTTAGATACAGAAGATCATTGAGACACTGTCACAGCAGCTTCAGGCAAAGGGGAAAGAACTCAATGAATTCCGGGAAAAGCACAACATTCGTCTTATGGGGGAAGATGAGAAGCCAGCAGCCAAGGAAAATTCAGAAGGGGCTGGGGCTAAGTCCAGCTCAGCAGGGGTGTTGGTCTCTTAGGAACTAAGGCCTCTGCATTATTTTTTTTAAACCCTGATTCCCACTTCTAATTTCTTTTTATTGTTGTTGTAATTATTATTTTCTCTGCTATTGTAATATTTTTTGTTGTTAATTAAATGTTTTGGTCAAATACTTAGCCGTAGCCTGAAACTTTCTCTCATTTAGGGCTACATTGACAGCATAGAGCAGGCATGGTGGCACACATGCCTTTAATCTCAGTGCTTGGGAGACAACAGGAAGCAGATCTCTGAGTTCCAGGCCAGCCTGGTCTACAAAGCAAGTTCCTGGTCATCCAAGGCTATATATATAGTGAGACCCTGTCTCAAATAAAACAAAAAAATAAGTATCTGATTTGCATTGTTTCTACCAAGTTAATAGTTCACACTATCAGAAAGGAACCTCCGTTTGGCCTTTCCCTTGCAAATACAGACATCTGCTTATTTAGGGCTCTTCTACAAAAGGATTCGGAGGGCTGGAGAGATGGCTCAGATGGCCTAGCGGTTAAGAGCTGTCTACGAGCTGTCTACGCTTCCAGAGGGCATCTGTTTTATTATCCCCAACAACCACCCGGTGGCTCACAGCCATCTATAATGGGGTCTGATGCCCTCTTCTGGCACACAGGTGTACATGCAGATAGGGCACTCAAATCTTTTAGAAGGATTCAGAGACAACATGTTGACTCTCAGATTGGAATTTAATAAGTATTTGAAGTAGGGCACTAGGTCTGATGAGAATGCTTTGTAGGTTTGCCACAACACAGAGGCTTGGCCATGTGCCTCTCTGCTCTTCTTTATGTGAAGAATTCCAGGATGCAAACCTGTGGGCTCGCTGTCCTGCCGTCCTCACCAAAGCCCCCAACCAAATAAAGCTGGTCATTCCAAAGGCAAGTACGGTGGCCCACACGCTTCAGTCCATGGTCTGTACAGGGGAAGTGGAACCACAGAGGTGGAGATTTGCCTGTTGGGTTGAGAGCAGAGAGTGGTTACTGAAGACGTGGATACTTAGTTACTCTGTTCCATTTATCCACTATGCATGCCTGTTACTTTTCCCACTTGATTTGTTGGCCTTTTAAAATGTTTAATATTCTATTTATATTGTCTGTGGTATTTTGTTTTTGAAACAGGGTCTCACTCTGTCACCCTGGCTAGTCTCACACTTTAGACCAGGCTGGCTGGTCTCAAAAACTCCCAGAGATCTGCCTGTCTCTGCCTTCCAAGTGCTGGAATTAAAGGTGTGAACCACTATGCCTGGCTCTATTTTGTTGTTGTTGTTGTTGTTTTGTTTTGCTTTCTTTTGTTTTTCAAAACAAAGTTTCTCTTTGTAGCCCTGGCTGGCCTGGAACTCACCAGGCTGACCTCTCAGCGGTCCACCCACTCCTGCCTCCTGAGTGGCGTGCACCACCACAACTAGACTGCATTCCTTTAACTCTTGTCAACTGATTTCTTCTCCTTTCTATCCCACCAATCCTTTTTTGTAATTTTTAGCTTCTTGTGTCTTTCCCTCCTCCCTTTCAAATGATAGTTTGACTCTCACGGGTATCATAGATGTAGAGATCATTGCAGATCGTGTCTCTAGCTCTGGTCAGAGTTTCTCCACCAAATAGTACGGCGAAGGGTCCCACCACTGAACAGGAATGATGCCGCAGGCTCTGGGGTCCTTGCTGCAACCCCTGCCCGCTGCTCACAAGCCTTGCAAGCTGTTCCCTCAAACGAGGGGCAGCAGGCGGTTCCTCCTTTGGGGAGAAAAGCAAGAAGGGATTGTCTGCCGGGTTTGCTTATTGAAGATTTAGTCCTTTTCTACTTTACATGAGTAGCTAATACCTTAATTTTCCCAGGGCTCCATTGTCCTGCTACTTCTGGTCCAACTGAGTTGCAGCCCCCAAAGAGCAAAAGCTGATGACCCGGGTGGGGGCCAGCAGTTGGCAGCAGGGCAGCACAGTGACCTGATCGTGAAGCTGTGTGACAGCCTTCTTCTTTGTAGCTGTTGGTACACAGAAATTCGGGCTGAGTTTGGCTTTCTGAAAAGATTCAGGTGTTGTTCTTTGCCAGAGAGCCCTAGTGAAAGAGAAAATCAGGCTTGGGGCAGATAGAGTTAAGCCATCTTGGAAACTGTAGATTCCAAGACGGAAGGTGCTATGGATAGAGTACCAGTAAGTTTGTTTTGATTTTGTTTTTCTAGAATATAGAGAAAAACAAACGAACGTTCGGGGCAAAGGTTGCAGTACCAATAAGTTCGGGTGTGGTGGTCCAACTTTAACGTGTAGATGCTTCCGTAGCGTCTCTGAGTGTGGATACCACCCTCTCTGCCAGACACCCGCAGCTCCCGGTCTGAGAGGCGAGTGCAGGTGTGGCTGCTGAGGCCAGCAGGAGGGCAGTTGCCGGGGTTGGCAGTCCACGCTTCCCATACTCCTCTCTCCGTGTCTAGCGCGGCCACCGTGGATAAGCGACGTGACCCGTCCCAGCCACCCACCACGCAGAGCCAACGTCCTCCCACCAGTGCCGCATCGTGGTGGCTGCGAAGGGGACTGCCTCGGGCTGGCAGTCGCACCGCTTGGCCCCCAGCTGGGTCAAAGATCACAGTGTCGCTGCTGGGCACTCTTGCACCACCTTCTAGGAGACCCCCTACCAGATAGAACCGTCCTTCCAGTTCCGTGCATGAATGGAAGGCACGAGCCAGAAGCGCGTCTCGCGCCACCGGCCTCCAAGTCCAGGCTGAGTCTCTTGCTCGACCGAGGGACTGCACCCCAGCCATGGGCCGAGGGGAGGGGAGAGCAGCTCGGTCGCTCCGGGTCGCACTCCTTCACGAGGGGGTCAGCACTTCCTCCAAACATAGCCCAGGTCCTCACTCAAACCACCCCTTCTCTCCACGGCCGTCGCCCAGCAACCACTGCAGGGACTGCAGCGCGCCTGCGGCAAACTGAAGGTCGCAAAGCGCCTGTTACCTCGGAAACAGGAGACCTGGTTAGGTACCGCGATCTTACAGTGATGTCGTCAGGGGGACGAGATTTGGGCTCCAAAAAGCTAGAAGCCGACAGTTCATTAGAAGAACCCAATAGCTGCTAACTAGCCTGCGATTATGACATTTGAGGCAGGTGTTGGGGTTAGGATGCATGGAGACCGTGTCTTTTTCTTTTTTGCTTCAGGGTTTCCAACGCGGAATCTTCTCTAGGGATGAGGTAGGGAGGAAACAAGTCACAAGTCAGAGGTTGAGGGAATGAACGTGGACTAAGTTGCTTGGGATTCAGAGATTTGAGTAGACTTAACTTCCTCAGTGTTCCCATTTATGAAATGGGCTGTTGGTGGTAAAAATCCTTGAAGGTGCTGATTGTGTGGAGAGTGCTCTCTGCTCTGGCCACTAGAGGGCAGTAGAGTCCTGTCTCTGAGAGAAGCTACAGGAGAGAAAGGTGGTGGGTAAGAGCCGGGAGAGAAAGAGATGAGTTAGGGTGGATGAAGTAGGAGAGGAATAATAGGTTAGGCATATCTTGGACAATTTTTCACTACTTAGTCCTAGGAAGAACAATTGTTACATCTTGACTCATTAGAATAATATAACACATTAAATGGAGGCGCCGTGGAACTCCGGATTAAAGGCAGGGAGTTTCCCTTGATAAGATCCTGGGCAAAAGTGGCCCAGCCTTAGAAGGTGGGTGGGGGTGAGATGGGAGGGGAGAAACACGGACTTTTGCCCCTCCCTGTTCTCTTCCTTTTATTCAAGCTGGGTTACTGAAGGCCTAACTCTGTCCTCACAGGACCCAGTGCAGAATGAGGAGGCCTGGATCAAGGCAGGCTGACTGGTTTCCGCTGTAGGAGGAAATACAGATTTCTACTCTTAGCCCCAACTGGGGTGGAGCAGAAACAGGATCTATGTCCCCCAGGCTGGGCTTTGAGTGGGAAGGATGGCTGTGACTTTGGCCTTTGGTTTCTAAACATGAATTTGCTCCCAACCAGACCATAGATAATGTCCAAGGTTTCAGTGGGAATGGTCATGTGGTTCTGAGGACCAGGAGCAGCACACTAGGCCTTTTTCCTCCTGATCCCAATTAGATCTTGAAAGAGAACTACACGGGCAGGATATGCACAGGCATGGAGTAGAGAATTGAGCCTAGAGCACATGCCAGGTGACACTCTACTATGGCACTGTATCACCAACCTCCACTCCCCTTTTTTGTCTTGATTAGTTAGTTACCCAGGATGGCCTTGAACTCATTTTGTAGCTCAGGCAGTCTTTGCTTCAGCCTCCTGAGTAGTAGCTAAGATTACAGCCTGTCCCCACCTGTGTGTTAAGCAGCGATCCAACAATAGCTTTGTGTCTTTGAAAAACTCATCCAATGATCTTTTCTCCTGTGCCTAACAAGTAAGATCCTCAGTTTTCCAAGGTTATGGTAAAATTCTAAAGCAAACACAGGAGCTGGAGAGATGGTTCAGTGGTTAAGAGCACTGGCTGCTCTTCCAGAGGTCCCAGGTTCAATTCCCAGCACAGCTGCTCCCAACTGTCTGTAACTCTAGTTCTAGGGAATCTGACAGACACCCTCACACCAATGCACAGAAAATAAATTAACTAAAAAACAATCACACACCTAAGGCTCAGCATCATCTCAGTGATGCAAGTCTCTGGACCTGAGTTCCATCTCTAGAACCCACATAAAAACAACTGGACACGGCATCCCGGTGCTGGCAAGGAAGAAATGGTGGATCCCTAGGGCTTGGTGGCCAGCCACCCTAGCCTATTAAGTGAGCTCCAGGTCAGTGAGAGACCCTATCTCAAAATACTAAGTGGACAATATCAGAGAAACAATAGCTAAGATTGTCCCCTGGCTTCCACATGCACTTGCACACACGTGTGAACATGAATATACAGCACCTTTGATTTCACCACTTGGGACCCTGATGCAGGAGAATGATGAGTCTAGGCTGCCCAGATCAAAGCCAACCATCTTAACATTAAGAGTTAAATAATAACCCCAACAAAAACAAAGACTTGCCCCCCAAATTCTTGTATCTGTAGCTAAAAGCTAATCTCCCCAAGGCTTCTCACTGGCTTACTTCCCAACAACTGGACTTGGATCTGATACAATCCTTGAATTAGGTAAGATGTTGACTAGAGGGGGTGGGATCATTTTGCTGCTAATTGCTCTTGCTTTTGTCTGTCTTTGGCTGACTTGCTGGCCTTATGATGAATAGTAACTACCCATGCCAGGGTCCTTTCCAATTTCCCTCAGCTTTGTTTCTTTTTCTCCTGGTTGGACTCTAATGCTGCATCCTTTGCATCTTACCTGCATACATAGCCTGAGCCTCATATACTCTGAGCTGTACCTGGCCTAGTTCTATACCTCCCTCATTTCCACCCAATAATAACCAAAGACCCAAGAGAGGGAATGCTATGACTATCAGTTCTCCCAATTATTTTGAACCAAGACTATATCTTGGAGGAAGCAGGAAGGAAGACATTTAAAAGGGATAGGTGGCTGGAGGGAGTAGGCACAAGCCAGCCCATCTGCATTTGTATGATATGTATTTTGTGCCTGAGAATGGCATCCAATGTGGTCTATGCATCCCAATCTAAGATGTCTGTCCTAGCCCAAAAACTATGTCTTGACTTAAATCTTCACAATGTTCTTTCTTATCTTCTTCCTGCCTTACCCTCACATTCTTTCCTGACACAGGACATTGCTATACTCCAGGCAGACCTGTTGGGAGCCATCTAGGATAGTCTAAAGGCTAGCAGATGACTTTCTTGAAAATGCTCCACCATTTTTTGTTTGTGTGTGGTTTGTTCTTGCATGTCTGTGATGGGTGAGTTGTGACAGGCAAGGCCCCAAGAGACTTCATCCCAGGATTGTTCCTTGCTATTGATATGCCTCTCCTATCACCATTGTATAATCTAACTACCCCCTGGGCAGCAGCCTACCCTATTGGGAAAATTTCCTGCAGATCAACATGAAAATGAACTTTATAAATTAATACTGTTTAGATGAATTAATGATTTTATAGAATTCCTGATTTGATTCAAATAATTTTAGGAAGAAAACTTTAAGAGATGGCTTTATAATAAAGTTAGAATCAGGAATAGAATGTGCTCATTCCTCATAATAGTAAGTAAAGGCTGCATAATAAGAAATACAATGAGCTTTCATAATTACACTAAAAATAGAAATAGGCTTAGAACAAATTCGTATTCAAGGAAAAAATTCAGGTCCAAAGATGAAGCCTCAGGTGTGAACCATGATAAGGTAAGGATGTATAAAAACTGTTGCTTTGAACTTATAATGAGCTTACAGTATGAAACACTGCTTTGAACTTGTGATTGATACTCTTCTGTAACTTCCCTTTTAACATTTTTATCTATGAGGTAATTCTTTCTTACACAGAGAACATTTTAACCTATAAAGAGGGTGAAAGCAATAAAGGAAGGTGGTGTAGCTATTTTCCACTTCACCCAGTGTGTGTGCTGTCTGTGTGAGTGACTTCTTTCCTTTTTTTTCTCTCTAGTTCAAAAAGAGTTAATGAGCTCCAAGCCTCTCGCCTGGCCAGTGAGGAGCTCCTGGATGACTCGCCAGAGAAAGGAGCTCTAGTGATAAATCCTTTTATTTAATTCCCTGCAGCTAAACAGCATGCATTAACCCCAGATATTAGTGCTTATTTAAGCACAAATAATAATAAGAGAGATAAGCCGGGCAGTGGTGGCGCACGCCTTTAATCCCACACTCGGGAGGCAGAGGCAGGTGGATTTCTGAGTTCAAGGCTAGCCTGGTCTACAGAGGGAGTTCCAGGACAGCCAGGTCTACACAGAGATACCCTGTCTCGAAAAACCAAAAAAAAAAAAA
>JADRCH010000861.1:710388-771820 GCA_019843965.1 Rhynchomys soricoides | reverse complement strand
GAAGAAGAAGAAGAAGAAGAAGAAGAAGAAGAAGAAGAAGAAGAAGAAGAAGAAGAAGAAGAAGAAGAAGAAGAAGAAAGAAGGGCGATTTGGCCATCAACAAGGTAGTGACCGGAGAATACCATGGGGTGGGCTTCAAGAAGTGTGCCCCCAGGGGGCACTCAAAGAAATCCAGAAATTTGCCATGAAGGAGATGGGGACTCCAGATGTGTGCATTGACACCAGGCTCAATAAAGCCGTCTGGGCCAAGGGAATGAGGAATATTCCATATCACATCTAAGTTTGTGCAGAAAACAAGCTCTACACATTGGTAACTTACGTGCCTGTTACCACATTCAAAAATCTAGACAGTCAATGTGGATGAGAACTAACCTGCTGAGTATCAAATAAAGTTGCAGGACTGAAAATAAAACAATCAAATTTAGCACTTACTGAAGCCCAGACAGTAATAAAGAGTCAACTTTCCCAGCACTTATTAAAGTACAAAACAGTAAGAAAGTTAACTCTCCAGCATTAAATAAAGCAGAGTCCAGAGCTCAATTCCCAGCAACCACAGGGTGGCTCACAACCATCTGCAATGGGATCCGATGCCCTCTTCTGGGGTGTCTGAAGACAGCTAACGTATACCTACATATACAAAATAAATAAATAATTCTTTAAAAGAAAAGAAAAGGAAAAAAAAAGCACAGAGTCACGCAGTTTAGTAAAGCACAGAGTTATAAAGTAAAAATGAAGCACAGAGAGTTAAAGAGAAAAGAAGCCAGTGGTTTTCAGCCACAGAAAAAGCAAGAGTGCTGCTTGCAGGTGCATCAGCTTCTAGCATCCAGTACAGTTAGAGAGGGTTGAAAGCCTGAGATCATCAGTCTTTTGGCCTTTGTCCAAAGACCAGACCCACACGTTGAAAGGACAGAACTTACTTCTGCAAATTGTCCTTTGACCTCTACAGGAGGGCCATTGTATGTACCATGCCCACCCACCCACCACAATCCTCACAATGAATAAATGTAATTTATGTTCTTTAGGGAGTGTTTGTCTATCTTTTCCTTTTTTGTTTGCTTTTGTTTTTGGGTTTTTTAAAAAAATATTTAATATATATATATATGAATATGAGTACACTACAGCTGTCTTCAGACACACCAGAAGAGGACATCGGATCCCATTACAGATGGTTGTGAGCCACCATGTGGTTGCTGGGAATTGAACTCAGGACCTCTGGAAGAGCAGCCACTGTTCTTTAACCGCTGAGCCATCTCTCCAGCCTGTTTTGTTTGTTTGTTTGTTTTTTGTTGTTGGTTTTTTTTTGTTTTTGTTTTTGAGGCAGGGTTTCTCTGAGTAGTCCTGGCTATCCTGGAACTCCCTTTGTAGACCAGCCTGGCCTCAGACTAACAGAGATCCACCTGCCTCTGCCTCCCAAGTGCTGGGACTAAAGATGTATGCCACCATGCCTGGCTATTTCTGGTTTTAAAATTTCTTTTGGGGAGGGGCTGTCAAGGTGGCTCATCAGATAAAGAGTACTGCCACTAAACCTGACAGCTGAGTTCAAGCCCTGGGACCTACATGGAGGAAAGGAGGGAGCGATGACTCTTCAAAGTTGACCTCTAGCCTCTTCTCTACATACTTGTGCACACATGTACACTCCTCTCCCTTCAACAGTTTAGAAAAGTATTTTTAAAATACTAGGAATAGTCTCTAGGTCCTAGACAAGCACTCTGCTTCTTGAGCTCCATTGCTAGAAACTGCTTCCCACCGCCAGAGGTTCTAGCATTGTAACTGGCTGCCTGGAAACTCATTGTGTAGACCAGGGTGGCCTTGAACTTACAGTATTTTCCTGCCTTTGCTAAGATTACAGGCATGTGCCACCATTCCTGGCCTGTGCTAGCCCTTGAAAAATTATTACTGTTGTTGTTGTTGATGTTTTATATGTGTCCCTGGCTGTCCTGAAACTAGCTGTGTAGATCAGGCTGGCCTCAAACCCACAGAGATCCACCTGCCTCTGCCTCCTAATGCTGGGACTCAAGGCTTGCACCAGAACTGCCCGGTGGAAAAATATTTTGAGATAGGATCTGGCCTTGAGTTTGGGCCTCCCATACAGAATACAGATACTCCAGAAGGCTTCCCTTCCACTAGGGGGGGGGGGGGGGGGGGAGTGCTTCAGCCTACCACCTGCCCTGGATCGTAGCACCTGCTTACTTTCTTTTTCTTTCCCGTGTAACTTTTTTTCCTGATAGTCTGCATCTGTCTCTGTTTTCACTTGTTTTCCTTTTAGGATTCCGTCTTTTCCTCTCTGCTGAATGGAGCCAACACCTGACTTATCCAGGAACAGCTAGACAGCTTCCTTTCAGCTGTATCTCAGTGTGAAACCCCAGGGCACAGTCGTAAGGCCTTGGTAACTGATGAGGACCTGAGGGAACACCCTGTAGACTTCTCCAGGCATTTCCCCAGAGTAGACCTCAGTGAGTGTAAACCTAGGTGCAGGGAGGGGAACACTGGCAAGGTAGGTTAGATGCCAGCCTTGTTCTCCTACCCTTTCCTTATAGCTGGTAGACTGAGGCTCCTGACCTTACTACTTAGCGGTGGCAGTGGACATTCTTGATGCCTAACCCCTTTACATTTCTGCTGATTCTATAACTGAAGGGGAAACCAATTCAGGAAGACTTCAAGATAAAGCTGGAAGGATAGTCTCACCTCTGGTGGCTGTCTTTATACACAGGCAGGTTCCCTGGGAGAAACCTAGCTCTTTCTATGATTGACAGTGAGGTCAGGAAGAACACAGCCAGGGTTCTCACTAGAATCCATTTTCCCATCAAATTCTCCGGCTCCCCCCTTGCCCTAGCTCTTGCTCCCTGAACCCCACTACATCTTGTGCTGCTATTGTCTCCACTCAGAAGACTGATTTCCATGAGAGCTCCTATTCTCATCCAGTGCCAGCTAGAGCCTATCCCAACAGCCTTCTAAAAGTGGTCAGCCCATCCATAAACACGGGGTAAAATAATAAAAGCTTTTGTCTCTTAACCCATGGTCTAGTCACCGATGTTTATAGAGGGCTGAGCGAGCAAAGAGGATGGGCTCTGCGTTCAAGCGGACCTGTTGAGAAACAGGACCCGAATATGCCACAGGCTTGGCCCTCTCTTTTCCTGGGTGGCTTATTCCTGCTTCAGAACCCTTGAGGAACAAGCAGGCCCAACCCCCTGAGCTCCAAGGGATGTTGTTGGGCAACCAGGAAACGTGATTGTCATTAAGAGATGGGCTGGGTACTGAGACTGCATGATTGGCAGATAAGAACAAACATTTAGATGGGATCTCTTGGAATACAAGATGCCACCGTCCCAGTATTGGGCATGGTGAGGTTTAAGCAGGGGAGGCAGGGAGCAAGGGCATTCTTCACTATAGGAAGGACTTCTGGAGGCCCTGTGTTGTGTATGGGGGGGGGGGGGAAGAGTCTCTCTCCACATCTCCATAAATGGTGAGGCATCCTATGGAGGAACAGTAGAAGTACATTCTGTAGCCTCAGTCCTGGGAATGGAACCAAGCCCAACCATCAGCAACCCTCTCCCTTGTCAGTCAGCAGGCCACTGCTTTCTGTGCAAACTCTGCTGGAAGCAGGAGGATGAACAGATGAGGAAGAGCTTATCAAGGCTTCACAGAAACAGAGCACCACCATTTCACCCACACCCAGGCTTCTGCCTAGTTGCACTCGGATTTATCTTTCACCCTTCCTCTCTCAATGCCAGAGTCTCCTTTAAGCTCCTGTCTGTCCCCTGACCTGGAATCTCACTGCAGACAAACAGGATGCCACTCACTAAAGTGCTCTCCTATTTACTCCTACCCCAGGACCATTCTCCTGGTACTACACCCCGTCCCTTCCCACTTAGACCCACCCCTCCCTCCCCTGATCACTCAATCTGACCCTCACTCTCACTCTTCTTCCCCCACACCTCTCCACCCAGCCTTGTCCCTCCCTGACTCACCTCAGGTCCCATTGTCACAAACAAAAATTTCAGCACAACCCTCTCCAACCGGTTTGGCTTAGGTGTGCAGCCTTCCGTGGGGACTGAGACCTGTTTAAGTGGATGCTTGGACACATGCAGATAGCATCCACGTGGATACGGACAGAGGCAGCCCCGTGTACGTTAGTGACACTCACAGACACACAAAGGAAACCCGTGATGGTGGGAATGTAATTTGTTGCAGATATCTATGTACCTGTCTTCTCCTGATTGAGGGGCCCTTGAGGGCAGGGATCATGTGTCCTACATCTCTGTCACCTCCCTTGAGGCTGACACAGTGATTTTCATTAAATGTCTGCTGAATGAATGTGCACTTGCAAGCATGCACAATGATGCTATACAGACAAATGCATGTACTAAGGATGCCATCCATCATGGCTTGAATTGTTCCCATTCTTAGGGCTTGGAATGTAGGTGGGAAGAGGATAGGTAGTGAGGCATGAGGGGAATGGGGAGTCGCTGTAGAAGAAAGAACTGAGCTCTGAGAATAGACATTGGTCTTGAATGGCTTCCATAACCATGATTTGTAGATAGCTGAGGTAAGGCTTGGCCTGAAGTATGGCTTCCCTGGACATTCATCCCAGAAGAGGATAGAAAAGGCCTGAGCTGACAGCATATTCCTAGGATGATGGTCCATGTGAAACATCACAGGATTAAGGGAAGAAAGAGGTCTTAAATAAGGAAAGAAAGCTTCCAACCTCGGAGGCGTTGCCCTTATTCCCTCTGGCCAGTGGCACCTGCAGTCCCCATTTTAAGGTTGTTTACTAGGGCCTGGCCATATCCATGAAGATGTGGGTGTGCTTGCTCCCTTGGTACCACCTCACAGGAGTTCTGCTTTCTTTCGATGTTCCCTCTGCCTAAAGTTGGAGTGAGTAATGTAGGGTCACACCATCTACAGGCTCATAGACATCCTGGCTGGAAGCACTTTGGGAAGAGTATATTGTGAACAGAAACGTCAAAGCAGACTGGATACTCAGTTTGTGATCTAGCTGCTTTCCCACCCCTATGCCTCAGTTTCTCTGGTGATTTCCTGTACCTAGAGGGATGAATCCGTGGGAAGGGAAGAGCTCCTCTGAGAGCCTGTGATAGGATCCAAGGTGTGATAATTATAATAATAACACAGGATGCTCCCCCTCCCGTCCCCCTGGCTCTACCCCACCCCTGCCACTCTGGATCTCAAAGCAGCATCGGGGTGGGGCTGTTCCCCTGGCATAGGTGGGGACCTGAGTCCTGAACAGGGGAAGGGGTTTACCAAGGTGGAGGTGGACAGAAACTAAGGAGTTTTGGCACCCAGCCTGACCCTTGAATCTGCCTCTGACCTGCAGGGAGTAGCTTTCGGGAAAGAGGTCACTGTCATGGCCAGTGCTGAGGGGTGGGCTCCAGAGACAGATCTACTCTAAGGGCAGCCTTAGAGTCCAGATTGCAACCCATTATGACCATTTGAGATCTCTGCCAGCTCCACCCACCACCTTCTCCAAACTGACAGTGGTTTATTCAGAAACGAAGGCCTTCGTCAAAAATGCACTTAGTTCCCATTGGGGATTGTGAACTGCCCTGGCACAGTTGACAGGACCCAATTATAAAAGAAGCCCAGCTTTGAAGGACTTCACAGAGGACAGACAGCTGTCTTCCTTCCCCTGGGCTTAACACATTTACCACTCACTGTTGTACAGCAGACCTCAATCAATGGCTCCTGCATTAAAGCTTACAATTTAGTCAAGGAGATAAGATGAGCACAAATTATGGGTACATAAGCTATAATAAAGTGACTGGCAGAAGCTGAGGAAGAAGAGAAGAGAGAAAGAGTAATCTCGAGGAGGAGGAGCTAGGAAGGCTTTGGGGGAGATGTGGCATTTGGGGTCGGTTTTGAGGACTGAGTGAGATTTGCCCGTAAGGGGGCTGAGTGGATCAGTGGTAGGGAACGTGTACGCACAAAGCCTTGGTTCAAAGCCTCCATCTAAAAAACAAACAACCAACAACCTGAACAGGTAGAGCTGGGGAAGTCATTTATTGATAATTCATTCTTCCTTTCTGTTTCTGGACATGAAACCTATCTAACATATATTTTCTTTCTCTGGTTGTCTCTCCATATTTATGTGTATTTTAAAAATTATTTTGTTCACAACGGGAGTGGTGGCGCACACCTTTAATCCCAGCACTTAGGAGGCAGAGGCAGGTGGGTCTCTTGAGTTTTGAGTTTGAGGCCAGCCTGGTCTACAGAACAAGCTCCGGGACAGCTAAGGCTACACAGAGAAACCCTGTCTTATATATTTATTATTGTTCTTGTTGTTGAGGTAAAGCCTCATATAGCTCAGGATAGCCCAAAACTCTATGTAGCCAAAGCTATCCAAGAAATCTTGATCTTCATGCCTTCACCTCCCAAGTGCTGAGACTGCCGGTCTGCACCAGCATGCCTAGCTTTTACCTGTCTTTGAAATTCCAGTGTGCCAGAGATCTTGCCTCTCTCTTTCGGGAGGTAAAAGTACTCCCCTTCTTCTGGCTCCTCAGCTGTCGATTGGTGGTTACTTGTATTCAGCCAAACTAGAAATATGGGATCAGATGGGTCTGAGTGTTACAGAAATACAGGGAGAGTGTGAAATTAAAACCGTCCTCGCAAAGTCCAGACATGTCGTCCCCCTCATGACCACAGAGGGACATGCCATAGGGAAGGACAAAAAGCTCTCTTCCTTGTAAATCTCTGGGCCAGGTGTCAAGTTGAGGAGAGAAGATTCTGAGAAGAAAGCAAGAATCCACAGAGCTAATTCCTTGGTCAGTCCCTCCACCTCTCCCAAGCAGAGAGTCGGCCAGAGGACTACAGTGAGGTTCTTTCTCAGGGGTCTCTGAACTGGCTTTCTGCTTCTAGAAAACCACCAGACTAAGCTTGACCATCCTCTGGAAAGTCCAGCCTCCGATGAAGGACCAGCAGGACATTCTCAGTTCTCCCCTGCTTCTGGACCACCACAGCTGCGCCCTTCAGGAGTTTGAGGAACTTGACCCCAAGAAACAGCTGACCTGGCTGGCGTATGAGACCGTTGGTTTCCTTTTCACACTCAAGGGCCTTACCCCTGTTCATCCTGGTACCTTTCTCTTTAAGACACTCAACCTTCCTTGTTGCCCCACACGCCCCCAACTAGGAGGTCCCCCTCACAGTCAGGTCCATACTCTCACAGGTAAGCCCCTGTTGAGGATGAAATCCCACTGCCTGCACCCAGATCCTTTCGTTCTTCCCTCCCTCCCTGGCTCCCATTAGCTAGCCTAGGCCGTGGGGGCGGTGGCTGCGGAGTCTCCTCTCTGTGCCAGGCCCGGCCCCCGGAGACGCACCTGTTCTGACCTGCTTAGCAGGTTCCCAGGTTTCTGCCTTCGTTGTTGGCCACGGCGTGGGAAGCAGCTCTGGGGGAGCTCAGGGCTCCCGATCACGGCTTCTTGGGGGTAGCCACGGCTGGGTGGGTAGAACTGGGGCCTGGGTCCCCTAGTGGAGACCCAAGTGTCGGTAGGCAGGTACGTCAGTGCCTGGGGACTCCCTGACTTCCTGACTTTTGGGTCAGAGCCTTACACAGTTCCAGAACCGGCTCCCAGGGAGAACTCCGTGGAACTCCAGAGTCACTGGGCAGGTCTGCCTTTCAGCC
The DNA here is from genome assembly GCA_019843965.1 of Rhynchomys soricoides. Classification (NCBI taxonomy): domain Eukaryota; kingdom Metazoa; phylum Chordata; class Mammalia; order Rodentia; family Muridae; genus Rhynchomys; species Rhynchomys soricoides. The sequence goes on along the minus strand of JADRCH010000861.1, from coordinate 764,187 downwards.
AATGCCCCTGTCCCTGGGAGCCGAGATGTGGGGCCCTGAAGCCTGGCTGCTGCTGTTGTTCCTGGCATCGTTTACAGGTAGGACTTGCCTGAACCGTCAGGACTCTTGCTTCTGAGCCCTACCTGGGACAGACAGACAGACACAGACACACAGACACACAGACACACACACACACACACACACACACACACACACCACACACACCACATACACAAACATTCCCTTTCCTTGGACTCTGGGTGAAAGAGACCATCTCTTTGTATCACTCCACTAGCCAGCAGTGCCCCAGGAAGAATCAGTGAAGCTCTTCCTTCTCAAGTTCCCCTCTGAGCCCCAAAGCCAGGTCACTTAATGTCTGAAGTCCCTAAACCTTGCTTGCCAAGGCCTCTGTAGAGATATACATGCATACATACATGCATGCATGCATACATACATACATGCATGCATACATACATACATGCATGCATGCATATACACATACATACATACATGCACACACGTATATGTATATATATCTGGAGCAGGTGGGCTGAAAGGTGTTAAGGTGGAAGCCAAGGACCCTGCTCACCTCAGGGCTTCCTGGAAGCTTTGTGGCCTGCCCACTACTCACCAGGTGCAGGCAACCTGATGTCTAGGGAGTGGGTGGACATTTCTGTGTCCTTCTTCTCTCATGACAATGGTCTGAGCTCCAGGACTGGGCCGCTTGTTGAAGGACTACAGGAAAGCCCAGAGACTCCTTGTACTCCTTCCCTGGCACACACACTAATAGGTGGAGAACAATATGGGTATCGTACACGGTTCGGGGAGCTTAGACGGCAAAAGACCTTCTAAATGGAATAGCTCCACTTTTATTCGTTTATTATCTCGCCATTTCCTCTGTTGGATGCCTTGAATCAGACTTCCTGCCTGCCTAATATACAGAAAATATATATAAATTGTAGGGCTGTATCATTTTCAGAGAGGGAGAGTGTGTACGGGGGGTGGGGGTGGGGGAGTGTAGGATGCCATTGGCTGTTTTGGGGAAATGTGTAGTCAAGAACTCTTTCTCCTTAGAAAGGGCTCTGTCTGCAGAGGGCTGCAGGATCCTCAGCCCAAAGAGCAGTAGCAGCAAGGGAATGCCAGTTGACCAGCAGCTCTTGGCCATTCCCTCCCAACCCCCCTTCTCAGCTGAAGCTCAAGAAAACGAGACATAGATGCCTGGACTGGCACTCTGGTCTTCTAACTAAGGGACAATGGTCCACTCTCTAATCTCAGGATTCTAAGCTCCACCTCTGCCACCTGCCCTTACCCCCAGCCCCTGCTCTTAATTCCCATCTTCCAAACAAGCCCTTTTCACTTGTTTAAGGCCAGAGGGTGGGGCCTCCTGCTGGGCCAGGGAGCCCAACAGTCACTTTGTTGTAGAATCTACCCACACTTGAAGAATGGAGTCCTGCCATCTCTGGGACTTGGGTGGGATCAAAGAGATCGACATTTGCACTCCTTCACTTTGAAGATGGGAAAACCAAGAGAAACAGATAGGTTGGTGAGATCTGCAAGATTACTCAGTATAAAGACCCCAGCATAGTCTACTGGAGCCTACTGGGAGCAGCCAGGATACTAGATGCTGGCAATGGAACAGTAAGGGTACTATCCCTGCCTCCCCCTTTGCTGCTCCAAAACTGTTCTTTCTAATAGAAGCTCAGTGAAGAGAGAAAAAACTCCCGGCTAGAAAATTACCCCAGACTTCACCCAGATCTGAGAGAAGCTATTCAGAAGAGAAAAGCTGACTCCAGGATTGCCCAGGCAGCTAGTAACTAATTAGACATCACTGTGCTTCTGTTGCAATGACCTGCACAGAGATGAAGGTTATTCCCAGAGATCCCGGAAACTTGGAGAGTCCCATCATCTCCATCCTGGCTCCCCTATGTGTGGACATGTCTTTAATGGCCCTATGAATCTAGACTCATTTTATGTCTCTGAACACCTCTCAAATTTGGAAATCAGGAGCTTGAGTTCTGATCCCATTTCTTCCATTAATTTGTTAGGTGTTTTTAAACAGCTAAGAAACTCTTCTTCAGGAGAACAAGAAGGACCAGATGGTCTCTGCAGACCTCTTGACTCTGAAATGCTAGACTTCTGTGATTGTCCAGCTCCTGGCTTGAAGTGGAGTGTTTGTGGTGTTTGAAGAACTGGTCAGTCTCCCTATGGCTGAGAGGACCCTTCTCAAGGACTCAGCCTTCCTGGCTCTATTGCAAAGTGACACTTGCCCCCCAGCTCCAGGGCCATTAGAGCTCTGAGCCCTACGGCCCTGCCCCACCCCTGTCAGGGAGAGGAGCCCAGGCTTGGGAGGCGCCTCCAACACCACAGCTCTTTGTTTCTCCTTAATGGGATGAGTTTCCGGGTGAGGTCCCATCCCTCCTCCCTCCTCCATCACTTGCCCTGGGGCTGAGGGGCCTGAATCTGCAAATGACTTTCCAATAGGATCCCAGTCCCTAACTCTGTGGGTCCTGTAAGACCTGGGAGGGAGCTGCTCCTTGAATTCTAACTCCTGTCTTCTGAGGGTTAGGATCAACTTTCTGTGGAGACTAATTTCCTAGAAAGGGAGGGGCCCCATCCCAGCTTTTCTACTCCTGATGACAGAGGTGGGCAGGCCCTTTCCTGTAGGACCTACCCAAACCCAGAGAAGCCAGAAAGGGAGGTTTGCTTCCCCGCCCAAGTGTGGAGAACAAGGAGAATCCCAGGGAAGCCTTTGGCCCCAGTGACCCTGGTTCCATCCTAGTATTTTGCAGTGATGGGGCTGAGGAGAAAGACCCCCGGCTATAGAGATGACAGCGAGGAGTTTAGGGTGAACAGTTCCATCTTGTAGTGCACAGGCTAGGGATACAGGGTTCCTCAGGCAAAGTGAATGGGTGCTAACCACCAAGGAGAGCAAGCCCTGTAAGAAGAGAATGCCCGAATAATCCAGCCTCCAGAACTTACACTGATGATAAAGATTAGGCAAAGAAGGGATGGAAATGAAAAGTGGGAAACTGAGACAGGAGCGCAGAGAGTAGAGAAACTTTGGGGTCTAGATCTGGGAACAGAATCTAAAGCAATTAAATTCTGAGTGAGGAGTCACGTCTCTGTTTTCTGGAGGATACTGGGGATACCATACTCTACTCTTCCACTAGAGCAGAAACAAGCATGCAAGCATGGTGTCTGCTGCCTGAGGAGCTGTTCCCATGGCTTTCTGCGCCCCTCCCCCCATGTCTCTAAAACTATTCTGAAAGCTAAAGTTGAGTCTGTGATGAGGCATGAAGCCAAGCTGGCCACAATGGAAGGGGAGTAGTGGTCTGAATTGGGAGGGGAGGCTAGATCTCAGGAGTTTGAGAGAAGTTGAATTCTGGGTCTCCCACCCACAGTGGTGACTCAGCAGGGCTCAGACTCTGGCTCCGGGGGGTTTAGGGGACTTATCTGGGCTGAGGGCTGTGTCTAAGGTAGAGCCAGCTGCCTCTCTCATTGTTCTTTCTTTTTCCCTCTCTTACTTATGTACCCCCCTCTGGCATTAATCTGTGGGTGGGCACTTTGCCTGGCTTGGGAAGCTCTTGTTAAGCTTGGGGGCTTAGGAAAAGTGGGGGGGGGGGTAAGGGAAGGAGGTGGGTAAAGGCTAAGGGAAAGTTTTTGAGTTTCAAAGTTCCTCAATTACAAGGCCAAGGTTATGGGCAGGGGAAGGGCCAAAGTGGCTTTTCTTTGTTTATGGCATCTTGGGTGATTGGGGGATCTAGATGCTTCTCTCTCATGTCTTGTCTTACCCCAAACTAACACACCTGCGCCAGTCTTCTCTGGTGAAGCTGGTGAAGGGAGGCAAGAGTTAACGAAAAAGAATGAGACCCTAGACAATTTGGACCCCTCCCCCTAGCCTCAGGCAGACAACCCCCCCACCCCCTTGCTTCCCACCAAACCTGCACCAGACAGCTTTTACCCCAGGCCTAGAGCCAGAGCTGGTTTTTCTGGTGGTGGCAAGCAGCAAAACCCTGACAGAGATTCCCAGAGAAGAAACTCTGCTTGGGGGGTCAGAAGTACTGGGGGGCCTTGGGGTGTGGCCATAGGGAGTAAAAAGGGTGGGAGTCCCTTTGTAGAAACCCAAAGAGCAAGAGGGAGGGAGCCTTTGTTTTGTTGTCAGGAAGGCTTGGTGGCAATTTCCCATCACCTGGAGGGACAGTGACCTCATCTCTAGTTACCTCCACCTTGGGATGAATCTGCCCTGAAGTCTTGGGGTGAGATGGGGAGGGATGCCAGGGGCAACATTAGAATGGGCAGAAGCCCAGAGCCACACATTGACCAAATGCGGCTCAGCCACACATGCAGAAGCTAAGATAAACGACATCAAAATATTTACTATGTGCATAGAGTTGTGCAGAACCGGAATGTGAGCCATGCGTTCAGAGGGTGAGCTGTACATGTAGTGGTGCATACATATATGTTCTTATGCTAACACATAGCCCTTTCCTCTGGGCAGAGAAAAAGGTAGGATTTATATTTCCCCAAGGAGAGATGGGAACACATGTATGTATGAAACATCCCCAAGTTCTTGCAAGAAAATAGCTTCATGGGCAGGTGAACTAGAAAAACTGGCCTAGCCCTTATCCAAAGATACTACAAACATTCAGACACAAAAGCCTGTCATTCCCCTTGATACACAGATGAAACTCAAAGACCCCTGTGTGTGTGTGTGTGTGTGTGTGTGTGTCTCCTTTTATGCACCAGCAGAAGAAGCTGATGGGTAAAAGTCCCCCAAAGAAAAGATCTTCTTCCCAAAGATTTTGCTATGGCTGAATATCTGCAAGGGCCAGCCTCAGTTTCCCCCTTTGATCTCAGAGGCCAAGCCTTACACAGAAAGGAAAGTTGGAGCCAAGGAACAGGGTAGGGTGTTGCCAGGTAGCCTAAGCCAGGAATGGAGGACCTGTCTGGGAGCGGGCGGGGTACACAAAGGGCAGGGCCCCAAAGAGGCCTGAGGGGGCCTGGCCAGGGGTGGGGGAGGCTGAGGGCAGGGATCCTGTCTGGCCAGTTGGGCCTGTTCTCTCCCTTTCGCAAGGTAGTAGTGGCTGTGGCTAGGCCTGCTGCTGTGTGGCAGCTTCTGAGTCACTAAGGCCCCTGACCAGCGTCCTGGTGCTCCTTGAGGTGAGGGGTGGGGAGAGTCAGGAGGAGAAGGAGTGCCCAAGAAGCCAGAGGCCACCAGCCTCAGCAAGCAACATGCAACAGAAGAGTCTGTGGGCTTGGCTTGGCCTGGCTACTACATGCCCATAAGGTGACCTCACCAAGCAGGCGGTGTGTCTCCTTCAGTCTGGTGACATCATCATGCTGACGCCAGGCAAGCACTGGGTGGGGGAGAGAAGGAGGCAATTCTGGTCTGCTCTGGCTTGGAAGCCTGGGCTTCTGGTCCATTTAGCCCAGGACAAGGATACTTGGGCTCAAGTTGTCTTGATTTGTATCTTTTGATTTAGAAGATGAACTGAAGGCCCTTGAGCATGACTCAGCCTGAGATGCTTCCATTAATGAGTGGCTTTAGGACAGTGTAAGATTTTTTAGGAGCAATTCCAAAGGAACTTTCCTGTTGCACTGGGTTTCTTGGTCTGCAAAACTAGGGCTTGTACCTTCAGGATGAGGATCTTGGACTCACAGGTTAGGGACATTGAGGATGAAGACTGGAGCACGTGATGGATACCTAATTCTTGCTGTGCCCTAGAGAGGTATAGGGGGCAGAATATGGATGATTTGTGGTGAGAGTGGGGGCCAGAGCCAGGATAAGGATAGATATATACAGGCTGGAGAGATGGCTCAGCAGTCAAGAGCATTTCTTCTTGCAGAGGACCTAGGTACAGTTTCCCCTAATCCACATGGCAGTTAACAGCCATCTGTAACTCCAGTTCCAGGACATCTGATGCTCTCTTCTGACCCACAGAGGCACCAGGCACATGGTCTACATATATGCAGGCAAAACATCCATACACATAAAATAAATAAGAAATAATAAATAAAATTTTAAGGATGGAAATATTGAATCTGACAGTGTTACAGAAATAGTCTTTGGAATGATTTGAGTCTTCTAGTGGGGCAGGGCTTGGAGTCCCTGTGCCCTGCATCCACATTACTGTGACTTAAATCCACATGAGTGTTTTGCAGCAGAGTGAGCAGTACAGCCCCTATCCCACCCCATCCCCCAGCCCTTCTTTGACAACCTTGGTCCCTTTAGTGCTAGGAGGAGGTACCTGGGAGAGGTACAAGTGGTTAGCTGGACTCCCAGGCTGAGCTGGGTGGGACCAATGTCAGCTTAGGCAGGTCAGGGCCCAGGTATCTGGCCCTGCAGGTCTGTCCTGTCCAGTCTAGGGCCCTCCCAACTCCCGACAGCATCCTCTTCCCCTCCCCTCCTCCTATCAGAGCCATAAGACCCATTCATTTGTCTCACAGAAACCCTCTGCTCTATCCCGTGCTTCAGTTTCTTGATGCATGTCTGTCTCCATCCCCTTCTTCTCTTGTCTAGTCCAGAGATGCTCCCTTTGGCAGTGAACCCAGATAGCCAGGCTTTCTTGCCTCCACCCCAAATTTGTGGTGTCAACACTTCCCTGCCTAGTCCAACTAAGGGACTGTGCGTTCCTCTTGATGCTACTTTCTTTCTGCTTCTTATCTCTTTCATGTGTTTGCTCATTCATTTGTATATTCTTTTTGTTTTTGAGGGGTGTTTTTGTGGCCCAGGGTGGCCTTGAACCAGACCTTCTTGCTTGAGTCTCCCAAAGTATTGGGATTACAGGTATGGGTTACCATGTCTGGCTTCATCCATCCATCCATCCATCCATCCATCCATCCATTTATTCAGTCAGTCAATAAACATTCATCAAGGTCCACTTATGTGACAGGAGGGAGGCCACATACCAATGACTGAGAATGAAGTTAAAAACCATGATTTTAATGTGTGATAGATGACCTTGTTTTGACTCTTCTGGTGTGCAATGCCTTGAGGAAGTGGAAGAAGAGAATAGAGAGCCTAATGTGTAGGCTAAAGTGCTATGACCGGGGTTGAAACAGAGGGCTGGGAAAGCACAGGGGTAGAGCACCTGAGGCTGTCTGAGGTGGGGGAAGGGAGGGAGGACTCAGGAGGAAATGATGCCTAAGCAGAGTCTTAAGGCATGAGTAGGAGTTCTCCAGACGGTGATGAGTAGGAGCGGCCAGACACAGGGAGGAGAGCATTCCAGGCAGGGGTACATTGTGAGTAAAGGTGACAGGCAACAGGGTGTGTGGGGTGCCAGCTAGAGGCAGGGACTATAAACGGTTGGCAGTTTAAAGGGAAGGAGCTCTAGCCAACTCAGAGCCCTGGCCCAGCCCCTGCCCCTGGGTTTTGTTTGTTTTTCATAACCATAAGCATTCCCAGGCCCAGCCTCCTCTATCAGTCACTCATCCTGGACATCCAGTTACCTCCCAGCCTTCCCTGTTCCTCACCTCTCTTTCTAGTCGGTGACCAGATGTCCCCCTTTATCTGCCCAGGACAGCCTTGCCAGGGATGGGGGTACAGCTTTATTGTGTCTGCCGTAGTCTCCTTCCATGACCTGTTTTCTGGTCAGACTACTTTGTCATCTGCTTCATGGCACTTGCTGGCTAGGAAAGCTTTGGTGACTCTCCATTTCCTCTTGACCAAATCTGAATTCCTTTTCCGGGCATGGGCGGTCTTAGGCTATTTGGACCCACCCTACCCCAGCCATATTTTCCGAAGCTGTTCAACACACACCCACCTTAGGCTGAGTCCTCTTCTCTTTGCTTCCTGAACCAGCAGCCTCTCCACCTAGTGTTTGTTTACCTCGATCCTGTACCTGCAGTGCCTTTCTAGGTCTCCTGGGCCTCCTGATCTCACCCAAAGCATGAATGAAACCCTCCCTCATGACTCCCACATCCCTCAAAACAACCTACAACAAACCACCAAACCCTAAGTCAGACACTACCACTGCAAGTCATGTGTGGTGTGTGGTGCATCCTATAGTCCAAGTACTCTGAAGGCTGAGGCAGGAGGATAGTAAGTTTGAAGCCAGTCCAGCAGACTACATAGTTAGGCTTGGCTTTAAAAAGAAAGAGGAGGAGCCTGGCAGTGGTGACACATGCCTTTAATCCCAGCACTCTGGAAGCAGAGGCAGGCGGATTTCTGAGTTTGAGGCCAGCCTGGCCTACAGAGTGAGTTCCAGGACAGCCAGGGCTACACAGAGAAACCCTGTCTCGAAAAATCAAAAAAAAAAAAAAAAAGAGAGAGAGAGAGAGAGAGGAGGAAGAGATAATCATTGGTTGATTTCATATATATATTTATAGATAGATAGGTGGATAGATAGATGATAGATAATCTATCTGTCTGCCATTTGTATTTTTTCCTCCTAAACAGACCTCAGGTTCCATGAGGGCAGGAAATGGATCTTTATTTACCAGTAAGGTTATCTAATGAACACATCTAATTTCAAAATCTTCCCATGCTCCATACAGCTGCTCATCCACCACCAACACTCCATCCTTCCTCCCTGATCCTCCGATTCTGGCTCAACATAATGACGTAATTTCTGTACCTGCCCTGACCTCATCTCTCCAGGTCCCTGACCTGGGGGATCTTTCTGTCCTTAGTGACTTGCTGGTTCCTGCCCCCAGACTTCAGTTCATGCCATTCCTCCCACATGGAATACTTTCTTCTCTCTGGGAATCCAGGTTTTTCATCTTCAAGCCATGTGAAAAATGTTCCCAAGGATGGACCTTACCCTCCCAGCATGCCTCATTCCAGGCACCAAATGTTCTGAACCTTTTTCATGACTCCTTTCAATCCTTTCCAAAAGCATTCACTTTTAGCCCTTTGGTAAGTTGGACCTCCTGTGGAATTTGTCCTTGGTTTCAGGGTTCTGTGCGCAGAGATTCTGTTTCCTTGAAGCCTGTGAGTGCCTTCAGGGCAGGAGCTCTGTCTCTGGTCCTGTTAGAGTTTCTCACTTTGCTCAAATAGAATCCTAGGCTGCAAAAGAATGAGTCTTCCGTAAATCATCTGTGTGGCTTTAGGCAAGCCACTTCCCCTCTCTAGATCTCAGTTTCCTCCTCTGTTAAATGGCGATAACAACGCCTACCTCTTGGGAATGCAGTGTGGATCTAATGAGGTAATGGACTGAATGCGCTTTGTAAGCACAAACCGCTCCAGGAGTTCCGGCTGCCTTTGCTGTCATTATCATTCTGGATCTGACTGTCCCCCTCAGCCTGACTGCTTTTGTCTGCCCCCTACAGGCCGAAACTCCGCGGGGGAACTGGAGACCTCGGACTTAGTGACGGTGGTGCTGGGCCAGGACGCAAAACTGCCCTGCTTCTACCGAGGGGATCCGGATGAGCAGGTGGGGCAGGTGGCATGGGCTCGAGTGGACCCAAACGAGGGCACCCGGGAACTGGCCCTTCTGCACTCCAAATACGGGCTTCATGTGAGCCCTGCCTATGAGGACCGCGTGGAGCAACCACCGCCCCCACGAGACCCTCTAGACGGCTCCGTCCTCCTGCGCAATGCTGTACAAGCAGACGAGGGCGAGTACGAATGCAGAGTCAGCACCTTCCCAGCCGGCAGCTTTCAGGCACGGATGCGGCTTCGTGTTCTGGGTGAGTGGGGTCAGCTGGGCATGATCAGTATTGCTGAGTGGGTGGAAGAGGGAGACGGAACGGGACTACAAAGATGGCTGAGGCAGAGGCAGTACAGGCAGACATAAAAGATTAGGTCCTATAGGGGTGAGGGAGGATTACCCAGCCCCTCCCACACAATCCAGAAATCCTCTCCAAAAGCCCCCAAAGCTGGGGAATAATCCATATATTAGGAAGTTTGTCCTTTTGATGGCCCGCATTTTCCTCTGTGTACCTTTGTCTACCTGGAGCAGCATAGCACGGGCTTATTCTGTCTTCTGCACAGCTTTTCAAAGAGCTGAGGACTCTGCCAGACTCCACTTAAATCTCTTCCTTTCCAAGCTGCACTTACTGGTTCCTGCTATAGTTCTATAAAAGACACCAATTCAAAGCCTCCTTCACCATCCTAGGCTCTGTGGTTTTAAATGTGTGTAGGTCATTTTTCCCCCCTTTTCTTTTTCAAGACAGGCTTTCTCTGTGTATGTAGCCCTGGTTGTTCTGAAATCCCCCTGTAAACCAGGCTGGCTTCAAACATAGGTCATTTATAAACCGATGAAAGTGGGAGTCCCAGATGTGGACATAAGACCTAGCTATGATGTAATATGTGAGTGTGGGGGGGGGGGAAGAGGACGTAAATACAGTCCTCGATTGGGCCTTCAGTGAGTGTGGTCTAAGACCACAATCACCTTTTAAACCACTACTTTGCACCATGGGCACTTATGCTGGTCAACCTGGACCTGTGATCAAATTGCCTCTTCAATTTTGTGCTTGGGCTATTTTGAAGCTAGAAATAAAAGCCTTAGTGTTTTTGCTTTGAGTAGAAGTTAGCAACATAAGTTTTGGGGGGGGAATAAAACAAAACAAAGCTTGATTTAAAAAGAAGAAGAAGGGCTGGAGATGGCTCAGTGGCTAAGAGCGCCAACTGCTCCTCCAAAGGTCATGAGTTCAAATCCCAGAAACTACATGATGGCTCACAACCATCCATAATGAGATCTGATGCCCTCTTCTGGGGTGTCTGAAGATAGGGACGGATCGAGAAGAAAAAAACCGTGTCTGAATAAATATTTGAAGAAGAGGAGGAGGAGGAGGAGGAGGAAGCAGCAGCTGGGCATAGTGGTACATCTATACTTACACTGTTCCAGAAGCTGAGTCAGGAGGATTGAGAATTTGAGGCACACACATAGTCCAAAACAAAATCTGTGACTCTAGGCTTTGTCACATAAGAAGTGATGACCTGCAACAAACCACTGAACCTCCCTGAGCTTTGGTTTCCTCACCTGAAGAACAAGCATAATAATACCCACCTCACTAGTTTGTTAGCAAAATTAGATGAGATAATGTATGTAAAGTTTTAACATAATAGTTAGCACATAGTTAGTAGTGGTTATTATTGTTATTATTACATAGATAGCATCTAATTAGTTTTAAAATTATTTTTATTTTTTTAAAAATGACCTATGTTTGAAGCCAGCCTGGTTTACAGAGGGATTCCAGAACAGCCAGGGCTACATACACAGAGAAACCCTGTCTTGAAAAAGAAAAGAAAAAAATTACCTACACACATTATTTAAAAAACAACAACAACAACAAAAAAAAACCTAATAGTGAAGAAAGATCACTTGATATAATACTACTGATCTGGCACACTTATTGGTGAGATGAAAAAATAGGGACTAGGGGCTGGAGAGATGGCTTAGCGGTTAAGAGCACTGATTGCTCTTCCAGAGGTCCTGAGTTCAATTCCCAGCAACCACATGGTGGCTCACAACCATCTGTAATGGGATCCAATGCCCTCTTCTGGTGTGTTAGCGACAGTGTACTCATATGTGTGAGTCCCAGATGTGAATATGCCCATAAAATAAATAAATACATAAAATAAATAAATCAATCTTTTTTAAAAAAAGAAAGAAAGAAAGAAAAGGGGAACTGAAGTTTGCAGCTGGGTAAAACTGATGGGATGGGATCTGACAGCAACTTGCAGACCTTTCACACTCCCCTCTCCCCCTTCGCAGTGCCTCCCCTGCCTTCACTGAATCCTGGGCCACCACTAGAAGAGGGCCAGGGCCTGACATTGGCAGCGTCTTGCACTGCTGAGGGCAGTCCAGCTCCCAGTGTGACCTGGGACACAGAGGTCAAAGGCACACAGTCCAGCCGCTCTTTCACACACTCCCGATCAGCTGCTGTCACTTCAGAGTTTCATCTGGTGCCCAGCCGAAGCATGAATGGGCAGCCACTGACCTGTGTGGTATCTCACCCTGGCCTGCTCCAGGACCAAAGAATCACCCACACCCTCCAAGTGGCCTGTGAGTATTGAGGTGTGCGGGTAAGCTCTCCCTATGTCCTGAGAGTAATGCTGTAGACCCTGTAGCCCTGAACCCTGGCAGGAAGGTCAGCTGAAGTCTGCAGTCCAAGTACAATCCAAAGGTGGAAGATCTGGGGCTCAAGATAGGTGTCCTAGGAAAACCACCGTGGTCTTTGTGAGAGTTTTGTTTTGTTTTGTTTTGTTTTTGAAGGAGGGTTTCTCCGTGTAGCCCTGGTTGTCTTGGAACTCACTCTGTAGACCAGATTGGCCTTAAACTCAGAGATCCACCTGCCTCTGCCTCCTGAGTGCTGGGATTGAAGGTGTGTACCATCACTGCCCTGCGTCACTGTGAACTTTATAGGAGAGACTGCCTTGTTTCTTTTTTTAGATGTATTTATTTTATTTATTTATTTATTTATTTATTTTGTTTTTTCGAGACAGGGTTTCTCTGTGTAGCCCTCATTGTCCTGGAACTCACTCTGTAGACCAGGCTGGCCTCAAACTCAGAAATCCACCTGTCTCTGCCTCCTGAGTGCAGGGATCAAAGGCATGCGCCACCACTGCCCCGGCTGTATTTATCTTATTTATATGAGTACACTGTAGCTGTCTTCAGACACACCAGATGAAGGCATCGGATCCCATTACAGATGGTTGTGAGCCACCATGTGGTTGCTGGGAATTGAACTCAGGACTTCTGGAAGAGCAGTCAGTGCTCTTAACCGCTGAGCTGTCTCTCCAGCCCCGACTGCCTTGTTTCTACAGTGTAGATAGGAGAATAAAATATAAATATGGAATTGGTTGTTTTTTGTTTTGTTTTTGTTTTTGTTTTTTGGTTTTTCGAGACAGGGTTTCTCTGTGTAGCCCTGGCTGTCCTGGAACTCACTCTGTAGACCAGGCTGGCCTTGAACTCAGAAATCTGCCTGTCTCTGCCTCCCAAGTGCTTATAAATATAGAATTGAAAGTGCTTACAAATCATACAGTTTAGGGTCTGGAAGCAGACTGGGGACGAGCTCCCATTCTGCAATTTACCAGCAGTTATTTACTCTAGTTAGACCTCATTTCATTCACCAGCAAATATGTGTAATTATACCAACTTTATGGGATTCTGATGAGAATTAGCATCCATGAATGCAGAGCATCTCACTGATCTTAAACCCTACAAGGTTTCAGTAAATGATAGTGTGTTCCCAGCAATAGACTTCACACCCAAATTACACTATCATTTGGCACAAAGTAGGAAATCAGCAAATGCTTGCTGAGAAAATGAACAGATTGGTGGGTTGTTAGGCAGCTACTGAGCACCTGCTTTGTGAGCAACACTGTGCTAGATGCCACAGGAGGTCCAGAGTGTGAGACTCCATCATCCCAGGGGTCTTGTGGGCTCATGGCACAGGTCAGCCAAAATAGGCTCTGAGCTTGGGGTGGGGATCAGTGTGGCCAGGAACTGTGCCTGAAGGCAGAGGGAGGCTGTTACAGCAGGGGAAGAAGAAGGGTTTAAAGGAATCATGGATTAAGGAATCTTCCGTCTTCCTCTTCCCATTTCCCACTCCAGTCCTTGCGGAAGCCTCTGTGAGGGGCCTTGAGGACCAAGACTTGTGGCATGTTGGCCGAGAAGGAGCCACACTCAAATGCCTGAGTGAAGGACAGCCCCCTCCCAAATACAACTGGACACGGTAAGGGCCTGTGCCTGGAGGAGGGCCGAGCATTCTTGCCTTTTCAGGGCCAGGATGAACTCAGTATGAGCAAGGACCACATATTCTGAACCCTAGATAAGTCGGGCATATATTTAGACCCATATAAAAATATGTATGATCAGCAAATCTTACTGGCTTGTTCCAGGAAATATGTGGTTACTACCCATAGAGGATATGTAGGTATCTTTTTGCCCTAACTTTAAATGATAAAATATAACTATATTAAATATTAATCTATTATGTGTTTGTGAGGGCTAAAAGTGCATGTGACACAAGGAAAGCTGACTACAGCTGCTGTTACACTCACAGACCTTATAGCTATAATGTGGCCAGCACCTCAGAAACACTGACCCACTTCCACCAGCTCCTTCAAGAGTCTTTGCCTTTTTTTCCAGAAAGGGTTAGGATACCCATGTGTATGAGCCTATGATAGGCATGTTCTTACGTGTGGACACATGAATGATACCTATGGCCTTATTCGGGAGGCTAGATTTGTTTACTCCACCATGCAATATCATAGGTGTTGGAGCATGCAGTCACAGGTGGCCTCTGAGCCCCGCTAGGAGTGGAGTGTTCTGTTGTGTGGACTTTATAGCATGTATACCTGGTGTTGGATGACGGGGATGCCTGTGGGAGCATGTGGGATGGCATGTGTGTGGATCTTCCCCAAGTGTGTGTGGGGGTGCCCGGGTCAGGCTGGGCGGCCAGGAGAAAGGGCCTCTGCCTAGACCTGTCTAAAGTAGGGAGGGGCACCGTGGGAACAGCCTGAGGCTTTGGGTGACGTCATGGGGGAGGGGGATGAAGAGCTGCCTGGGCACGTTGGGTGGTGGCAGCCTTAGCCTGCCCCAGACAGCACCCTTCAGCTTCCCTGTCCTTCAGGCTGGATGGACCTCTGCCTAGTGGGGTGCGAGTGAAAGGGGACACTCTGGGCTTCCCCCCACTGACTACTGAGCACAGTGGCATCTACGTCTGCCACGTCAGCAATGAACTTTCTTCGAGGGATTCTCAGGTCACTGTGGAAGTTCTTGGTAAGCACAGTGGTTGAAGAACAAAGACAAGGATTCTGAGTCCAGAGCTGGGGGTGGGCATCAGGAAGCAAGATGGAAGAAATGGGAAAGGATGTCTCTGGGGGTCGTGGGGGTTATGTCGTGGAGAGTATTAAGCTGAGCGGGTAGCTGTGGGTGTGTCCCGTGAGGATGACTCATGGGTAGCAATGGGGTCTGGGGTGGATCAGGGAAGGCTTTGAGCATGCATCTCAGACACTGGCCTGTCTCCAGCAGACCCTGAGGATCCAGGAAAGCAGGTGGACCTGGTGTCTGCATCAGTGGTTGTAGTGGGTGTGATTGCTGCTCTCCTGCTCTGCCTCCTGGTGGTGGTGGTGGTCCTCATGTCACGGTATCATCGACGCAAAGCCCAGCAGATGACCCAGAAATAGTGAGTCCTGGCTCCTCTGAGTGGGTGGCACTGAGCTGAGAACAAAGAGGAATGACGCAGGAGGTGAGCCAGAACAGAGGAGAAAGGAGACCGTGTGGCCTAGTGACAGCTGGACAGCTTGTACATTGGAGGTGGGCAGAGTCTTTGGGGAAGTGAGAAAGGCCTGGGACCTGGAGCACAGCCAGATGAGGAGACTTATGCCTGAGAAAAGCACAAATCCACACTCACAGTGCACACTTTAGCACTACATGGATAGCATATCCATGCTATCCAGCCACACTGTTGTCTGCAGCGACATATGCTCACCTTCGAGGGTGTAGTTTGGCAATTATAGCCTTCAGGGGTCTCACACAGGCTCAGCCAGGCTAGAGTCACTGTAGGAGGCTGTCACTGCTGTCCATTCCTGACAAGGGGTTGTCTTTCCCAGTGAGGAGGAGCTGACTTTAACCAGGGAGAACTCCATCCGGAGGCTGCACTCCCATCACTCGGACCCGAGGAGCCAGGTGTGTGCTAAGGTTGGGTGCGTGGGGGGTGGGGGGAGCAAGGGCACACAGGTTTGCTTGAGTCTGGGCTCCTCTGTAGATATACCAGGTCTGGCTGCTTACTCGTAGCTGAAGCTGAGCAGAGGCTGGGATATTAGCTGGGGGTGGGAGGTGGGGGTGGGTAGATGCTCTGGGGCTGCTAGCACTCCTGCCTGCAAGGCCCTCTTAGCACTGGGTTGGGGGCTGCTCTAGGAATCCACCACAGGTGCCGGTGCCAGGGTGGGTTTTAGGAGTGAGGGATGAAGGATGCTGTGTCAGACATGGACCTATGGGTGGGGGAAATGTAATGAGGAGGAGACTGCCAGAGGATGAGAGGGTTGAAGAGGCTGAGGGGAGGAGACTGAGCTCTCTTCTAACTCCTCCCCTATGTCTGGGCCCCTGCAGCAGGAGGAGAGTGTAGGGCTGAGAGCGGAGGGCCACCCTGATAGTCTCAAGGACAACAGTAGCTGCTCTGTGATGGTGAGGCCCCCCCGGCCCCACCGGTGTCCCAAAACTCTCCTCAGACCCCTCTCCTGGCCCCAGATGTGGTGTGACAGCTTCCCTGGCTCACATGCGAACCCCGCCCCCCATTTCTGCTATGCCTTTGTTCTCTGTGTCCCCGTCCCTATGTATAACACTTGTTCTTGCCCTCCCAGGCCCCCAAATTTCCAAGCCCCTATGTCTCTGGGACCATTACTTGTCCTTTACCTGACCTCTGACCCTATCACAACCCAGCCCTACCCTGCTGTGTCTGCCAGTTTGATCTTGATTTCTGACTTATCTTCTGCCCTTGGTCTCCAGAGTGAAGAGCCAGAAGGCCGAAGCTACTCCACGTTAACCACAGTGAGAGAGATTGAAACACAGACTGAACTGCTATCTCCAGGCTCTGGTCGGACAGAGGAAGAGGATGATCAGGATGAAGGCATCAAACAGGCTATGAACCATTTTGTTCAGGAAAATGGGACCCTGAGGGCCAAACCTACAGGCAATGGTATCTACATCAATGGGCGAGGGCACCTGGTCTGACCCAGGCTTGCCTCCCTCCCTGAGGCCTGGCTTCTTCTGCTTCCATTGGAAAACTTCAGCTCTTCTTAGGAAAACCCCTTTAAATGCCTGTGTTTCTTTAGGAAGATACTTCCCACCCTACTGACTGCTCCACTCTTACCTCCGATCCTTCTGTTCATCAGGAGGGCTCCGGTGGTTGAGTGCCTCCCACCATTTTGTGTAGGTCATTCCGTGTGTGTGTGTGTGTGTGTGTGTGTGTGTGTGTGTGTGTGTGTGTGTGTAAGCATTCATGGATTGTATGTGCATGTATGTCCATGCTGTCATGTTAAGAGTCCAAGTGAATGATACATGTGCCACAGGATTTGTGGCTGTGTGCCAAGCACTACAAGGGTGTAGTTTGTGAGTAGTGTGCTTTATGTGTGACCTCTGCCTGCAGAGGCAGGGATTTTCCTCAGACCCCAGAGCAGTATTAGCAATGCAGAGGTTAGAAGTGAGAGGTGGAGACTGTGGCCAGATCCAGGTGTGCGGGCATAGCTGGAGCTAGAATCTCACCTCCCAAGTGGGGGAGCTGTGTTCCCACCCCTCGGGAGCAAGTGTGAAGCAGACATCCAGGGGTCTGCCAGAGGCCCTAACTGTTACAGAAGCCCTCTGCCCTCTGGTGGCCTGTGAGCCTGCTGCATGTATTTACCTTCTGTAAATTAAACTCCAAGGGAGTTTCCTGAGTTCTGCTCAGACTTCCTTAATAAGAGAAAAAGAAATGTAACAAACAAACAAACAGACAGACAAACAAACTTTTGATTTATGTGCATGTGTTTTACTGGGCTTGTTTAAGCAAGGCCAGCCCACGTAGGCATTCAACAAAACTGTTTAGCAGACACCACAGCAGGGATTAATGCCTGTGGTTCTGGCAGGTTTTCTTCCTAGGATGCCTTCACCCACAGAGGTTCTGGGGAGGGAGCTTACAGCTGGTAAAGTCTGGAGCCTAGGGTGCGCGGTACAAACACTGGCTAGGAGGCTAGGGATGGGGTGCTTGGCTCCCATGGCCCCTCAAATCTTGTCTATGGTGGTTTGTGCCTTCTGGGAGTTGGGACTTGGTGTCAAGGGCTCCTGGTTCAGTTGTGTTGAGGGCAGAGGGGAGCAGGAAGGTGGAAGTTTAGGTGAAGAGAAAGGGGTTTTGTGAGGGTGAAAACAGGTTCTTCCCCAGGGGTTTCTGAGTCATTAATTTGGGGCTCTCTGGCACTTTGTATGTGTGGGGCCTGGGGTTAGATGTTTCTTTTTCTTTAGCCTGCCCAAAACTTATGCAGCCAGAATACCAACCCTTGTATGGCCTGAAATCTGCTGGTCTAAAGGAGAAGCTCTCATTTCATTCCCAGCAACCCAGGACTTATGGACCCCAAGGATCTGGGGTCTTAGTATGTATATTTTATGTAAATATATGTATATTTGTACATAAAATGATATTCTGTTTTTAAATAAACAGATAAAACATTTTTTTGTCTGATTCCTGTCTTGCCCCTTGAACTGGGTAAGTCACAAGTGCTACTTACTGAGTCTCTATGTGATTCCCTCCTTTGTTCCCAGGCAGGGAAAGGATCCAGATACTTACAGCTAAGAAAGGAGTAAGTGGCTTTCAAAAGACATTTTAACCATTTCTGAGAGCGTCCAGGTAGGGCTGTGTGGACATAACCTTCTTTTGGGGAAGCCAGTACCTTAGTTTTTCTAAGTGTTTCTAATTTGACTGTACTGGAAACTTCCAGCAGCTGTGTGGGGTGGACAGCCATGTACCCTTTTACAGACAAAGAAACTGAAACTCAAAAGTCACCTGGTCTGTGTCCTCACTTTCAAATGTATGGCGACCGAGGCTCAGTGAAGTAATGTGGCCTGACCAAGATGACAGGGTCATCAAAGACATCCCCCACCCTGGGTATGTTCTGCATGGTCCTTTCCTGCCGTGCTCACGGGCAAAGCCTCAGGGCTCTGTCCCACCCCAGAATTTTGGTCTCTAGAAATGCCGGCCACCTGCCAACACCCCAGGCACCCTTACTCCATCCACCCCGGGGTTCTGACGTCACCTTCTTCTGTGACCAATGGATGAAGTCTCAGCAACGATGAGGATGTGAATGTCAGCTACCTCCCCCACCCGAGGCCTGTGGTTGCAAAGATGCTCTAACAGGAAGCGGGTTTGAGGAGCTGCACAGCTTCCTGCTCCCCTCGAGCTGCACAGGACGAGAAGGGCTAGTGCTCAGCTTGGCCACGAGACACAGCTTCATGCCGGGGTTCTGGTAGCTTCCTCTTCCATATCTACTTCCGTGTGGCCCCAGGGGCCCCCAGAGGCAAGCGCTGCTGTCCCTTGCCCAGGCCACCCTCCACCTCCAGTTTGGAGCCCTGCCCCCCTGGGGCTGGGCCAAACCCAACTACTGACTGGGATTCCATGGGGGGCTGGTAGGTCAAAGGTCTTGGGGGACTGAGGTCCCGGGGGCTCTGGCCATGAAGTCTCGGCAGAAAGGAAAGAAGAAGGGCAGCTCCAAAGAACGGGTGTTTGGGTGTGACCTACGGGAGCATCTACAGCACTCGGGCCAGGAAGGTAAGGAGGTCAACTGGAACAGGGCAGCTGGGTGGCTGCCATGTAGGCACCAAGCTTGTCTTCTCCGTTGGGCAGAATCAGCTTGTAGGGAAGGGCAGTGGCCCAGAATCACCATCCATGAGACCTGGGCAAAGGCAAGACAGGAAGTGTGGCTCAGAGAAGAAAGTGGAGAGGCACCCTTCTCTAATAGTTAGGGAACAAGTTGCTGGGAAGTTGACGATGGGAATGCCGAGGGAACGTGTTGGGGGTTCGGTGGGGGGATGAAATTCGGAAAGTCTGGAGAGGTGGATGAATCAGATGAGAGGATGGAGACTGGGGACAGGGTGGAGGGAATGGAGGTCATATGTTGGAAGAGTGGCTGAAGGGATAGTTGATGGAATCATCACGGGTAGGAATGGGCCCGGCGAGTCTGAAGATATAACTTGGGAAGGGAAGAGGGAGGTATCCTAGCTGGAGAACGGCACCAAGGGACAAGGACCTGGCCGTTCTGCACCTTTGCTGGGCCACAGGAGGGTGGGGAGCAGGGAGGAGTGATGCTCTTCTTTAAATTGCTTGCAAAGAAGAAACCAGTTGGCGGTAGCCGGCTCAGGGAAAAGCTTCAAGGAATGCAGGAAAAGTGAACCAGACAGCTTCAAGATGGGAGTGGAAACTGCAATAAAGAGGGGTGTGGACCCTGTCTGGAGCTCCCTCAGCTCCTTCTCCAGCTTACTCTGCAATGGGCCTGGAAGCCAGCAGGCCCAGGTACAACTGCAGGCTCACTACTGTGCTGGATATGCAGTAGCTATTCAGAACCATGCCTTAATTTGATCTGAAATTGATCAGAGCCGTCCTGACTACAGCTTGTTTTCAGCATGCTGGGCTACTTACAAAAAAGGACACAATTCTGCCCCCCTCCACCCCACCCCACCCCAATCTGTCATTTCCTCTTTGTCCCCTTCTCTGGTTGTGGTGCCTGCAGTGAAGGGAGGGTGGTGGTGGTTCCCAGCTCATTTCCTGCTCTTAGCCCCGCCCTTGTGTCCCCAGACACCTCCTTCCCCTTTTCTTCTCCATCAGAGGGCCCCAACTCTACTAGCTTCCATTAAGGGAAAGCCCAGGCCCTAAGAAATAGTTAAACAGCTTAGGTGGACTTTTCTGTGCCTTCTTCTTCTCACTGAGCAGGCCTGGCTCCTTTATAACCATTCCACTGTAGATAATTAATTTTGTTCTTAAAGTTATTGCTCTACTTATTTAGATATTTTGTGAACATATTGGGGAGGGCACATTAGTTCCAGTGCAGGTGTGAGGTCAGAAGACAACTTGAGGGGATCAATTTTCTCCTCCTATCATGTGGGACCCAGGGAATCAAACTCGAGTCATCAGATTTGATAGCAAGCACCTTTACCCATGGAACCATCTCACAGGTCAGATTTATTTTTTATAGTATATGAGCATGTGGCCACATGTACCACGGTGCGTGTGCGAAGGTTAGAGAACACCTTTTGGAAGCTAGTTCTCTCTTTCCATCTTGTGGGTCTCAGGGATTGAACTGAGGTCTTCTGGTTTGATGGCAAACATCCTTTACCCTCTGAGAGACACGATTAAAACATTTTTTGAGATTTATTTACTTTTATTTTATATGTATGAATGTTTTGCCTGCATATGTGTATGTGTTGCATATGGGTGACGTCCCATGGAAGTTAGGAGAGAGTGTCAGATTCTCTTTGGAACTGGAGTTACAGACAATTGCTAGCTGTCATGTGGGTGTTGGGAACTGAACCAGGTCCTCTGGAACCATAGTCGGCTCTCTTAACTGATGAGCCAGCTAGCCAGCATTATATAATGACTTTTGACAGAGAACCATATGACTTAATTGGGGGTGATATTCTTGTAGCTCTGGGTTCTTAGTTCAGCCCCCTTATGCTGGTTCTCTCCTTTCCTGTGATTCCCAGCACCAACTCTGTCTTGAAATGTAAGACCCACAGACAGCAAGACTCTACTTCTGTGATCCTCGGATCCACCATTCCCAGCAGGTGAAGGGAATTCTCTAGAGATCCAGGGATAATGAAGAATGGCTGGGTTCCTGGTTGCAAGGGAATCCCAGAGCATGAGAAAAACACCTTCTGCCTCTCACCAGAACCTCACCTGAGTCCAAGGCTCCAGAGACGAATCTGGGCTACCACAGCACCACAGAAGCCCTCCACTTAACCAAAACATCCCCGGTAGAGAGAGGTGGAAAGTGTTCGGATGAGTGAGGCCGGTGGAGAGCAGCTTCTCTCGTTAGCCAAAGACTAGGTGGAAGAAGGCTCAGATCAGGGAGACCATCTGCTTCCGGTGAATTGAAATTCCCAGATAAATCATCTTGGTTTTCTCCATCTTTACATCCCCGTTCAACCTCAGACCTTTTTCCTAAGTCTTTTTCCCTAAATGGATCTTTTTCTTCCTCTCAGCCCTACTACACATGCGTGGATACCTTTAGGTTTCTGATTCGCTGTAGGTCCTTCTTCCTTGACTCCACCCACATCCTTCTAGTCATTTTGACTCCATCACCCCAGTCTTGTCTCTAGACTGTATCTCTGACTTAATTCCTATGACTTATGTCTGCAGTTTCACCAAGTCTCTGACCTTGCTATCTCTTAGCCCATTTCCTTTATGGCTCGGGCTCCTTGAGATCTTCCCTCTCTGTACAGATCTACTCCAGGGGTTCAAAATCCACTGAAAAGAAAAGGAGAGGAAAACCTAGTTTGGATTGAACTAGGAGTTTAGATGAGAGTGTGCTATTGATGTTTATATATTTATTTTGAGATACAGTCTTGCTGTGCAGCTCTGAGTGCTAGGATTAGTGGTGTGCACTAACCAGGCCCAGACAGCAGACTATTTATGAATCAGCAGAGTAATGTGGTGGCCAAGAGAGTTGATGTAGCATTAGGCACTCAATGGCAGAACAGGAACTTCAACACTGGGCTTGGCTTCATCTCTGCATCCAGTGCAGAGAGGTAGGAACAGGAGGATCGTGTAAAAATACAAACAGGGTCTGAAGGCATGAACAGTAATCCAAGCCTGGGACTGAAGTGAGGTGAGGAAAGATGACAAGGACCCCAAACTTCAGGAACCACTCAGTCCAGGGACGTTGTACAGATGTCTAGGTCCCTCATTCTAAGAATGGTGCACATTAACATATGCACTGCCCTGAACATGAAGCCTTTCTTCAGTGTCTTTTATCCTCCATGGTTCTTTTCTGGACTTACCCAGGTTCTGGTTATGAGCAAAAAGAGAAAGGATCTGAAAACTAGGCCACAGGAAGAAAACGGAAAGCTGGTGGTTGGTCTAGTCTTCACCCTGCTTTTCTGCTGTGCTTTGTTCCACAAAAAGCTTGGGATGGCTTCTGAAACCCTACACAGTGAACAGCATGAATGACTGAAGAAGCTGGTGTGAAGGGAAAGGAAGGGCAGCAGCCAGAAACATGCACCAGATGGTTCTATGTGGCTGCTAGGGGTAGGCCTTGCACTGCCTAGTAGTTAAAGTCATATGAGACTCACGAGGCTTTTAGGGAACAAAGCATAGGTAGCTTAGAAGAAACACAGCTCTCCCTGTCCCTGAGAGTGACATATTAGAGGAATTTCTCTGGTGAGTCTCAGTGAACAGGACCCAGTGTTTCATCAAAGGCAACATCCTTTATCTGGTCTCATCAATGATTCTGATGTAAATTCTGAATTAATTCACTATATAATCTAACAAATATTCGATGTCTTACCTCAGTGAGAGATAGGATTCTCTGATGAGATAGTACCTTTTGTCAGGAGTAAAGATACAACACACTTATAATAAAGGATGTTAAGTACATGGGGCTAAAATGATGGCTCGACAGTTAAGAGCATTTGCTGTTCTTGCAGAGGGCCTGGGATTAGTTCCCAGCACCCACATAGTGTAGCTCCCAACCACCTGTAACTCCAGTTCCACCTTAAACTGACACCCTCTTCTGGACACCTCAGGTACCTGCATGCACATGGTATGCATACAGTATACATGAATGTACACATACAAATTAAGTACAGCTTTTAAAAAATACCATAATATTGAGATGCACAAAGGACTATGGGAACTGTACTATAGATACATACAAAGAGTTCAGAATCCACGGTGGTGGTTTTCCTTACTTTTGCCTTAATCACATGTGTATATGTGTGTGTACACATGTATGTATGTGGAGATTTGAGATTGGTGTTTTGGAACTTTCTCCATCACTCTCCACCATATTATTTTGGGGAGGGTCTCTCAGTCAAACCCACAGTTTGCTGATGTTGCTAGTATTATCAGCTTGATTGCTCTTGAGCATCCTCTCTCCACCTTCTGAGGCTGGACTTGAAAGCTGTTTACATGGATTCTGGGGATATAAACTGCAGTCCTCTTGATTTCCAGACGAGTCCTCTTAACTGCCTGATCCACTCCCTAGCCTTCGTTTACTTTTTTTGTTTTCAGGTGGTCTCATTACGTTGTAGGCTGGCCCTGAATTCCTGGGCTCAAGTGATTCTCCTGCCTCAGCCTCCCAAGGAGCTCAGATTATAGACATGTGCCACTTTGCCCAGCTAGGAGGTGACGCTTGAGATATGTTTTCAGGACTAGTTTACCAGGCAATTGGAGGGGAAGGTATTTCCAGACAGGAGAATAAAACAAGTGCCTTAATTTTGTGCTACAACAAAAACCCCTCAAATGGAGAAATGATGAATAGGTTGATCTGGCTCATGACTACAGTGGCTGAGGGGTTCAGAGAGCATATGTTGGCATCCTGGCAAGGGACCCCTCACAGTATGGTGAGGTGGAAAGAAAAACAGTCTGCATATTGGATAAGAAAGGAACAGGAGCGTGGGGTGGGATTGTTTATGACAACCCACTCTGATCCAGTCACACAAAGCCTACCCTACCCCAAAGGGGTAGCACTGGGAGGCTTGATGGAACACAGCTATAATCCCAGAACTTGAAAAGTACAGGAGCATCTTGAAAGGCCAGCCTGAGCCCCTGACCTAATCATCCCTCTCTAGGTCCAGCCTTCTTAACTGTTCCCCATCTCAACATCACCTCACTGGGAACCAGGCTTCTAGCACAGGAACCTTTGAGAGAAAAAAGCATATCCAAACCGCATCAGTGAGGGATGGTACCCAGGCTTGTTTATGAACTGGCAGAGGGCTCAGTCATGGAGGTTGTCAGGACCTCGTCTGGGAAGGTCTTATACCCCAGGCTGAGGAGCTCTCATTTCATTCCTTATTCTGTGGTCTCCTAGTTTAAGGTAAGCAATGGGGCCTGGTGGTGGCGGTGGCGCACTCCTTTAATTCCAGGACTTGGGAGGCAGAAGCAGGTGGATCTCTGAGTTCAAAATCTACAGAGTTGAGTTCCAGGGCAGCTAAGGCTACACAGAGAAACCCTGTGTGGAAACAAACAAATGAACAAAAAACCAAAAACGGTCTAACCAACCAACCAAACACAAAACAAAATCAAATCAAAACAAAACAAAAATCCCAAACAAACAAATGAATAAAACAAATGAAAAGATAAGCAATAGGTACTTGGGTAGAGTCGGCTGGGTGCTTATGTAACCAAGGATTTCAAGGGCAGAGAGAACATCGTTGTACAGTTTTGTGTTAGGTGCATTCATAGCTATCCTTAGCTTTCTGGGTGGGATTCAGAACTTGTTCTTGAGACTCTGTTCTAGCTGATAACATGTCAAGATAACACGAGGAATATCAGGTATTATTTTTAAGGAGATGCATCTGGTAACATAGTGATGGCCCAGGGTCAGATGAGGTAATATAATTTCTTTTGCACTTTAAAAAAAATGTTTACTTATTTTGTGTTTGTGTGTGTGGGCACACATGTGCTATGGAGGGTATGTGGAGCTCAAAGGACAACTTGTGGAAGTCAGTTCTCTTCTCCCATGCTTGACCGTATGACCAGACATGGTACTTTCCAATGTCAAAGTAAATAATTTCTTACTGGAGAAAGTACCTCAAACGAACGTCTTCGACTGGCTTCCGTTTCAGTTGGATAAGCAGTGTTCATTTTTCATGGCTGGTAGAGCATTACATCAAGGCAATTTGGGGATGAGACTTTTACTTTGACTCCCTTGCCACATGCACAAGATCGCTAGCCCCTTTAAAACCTCTGGGCTAACAGCTGATGTCAATGAGAAGTTTCAGTTCCAAAGTTACAGACCTATGCTTCCCATGACTCCAGTAATTAAAGCTGAATTCAAGGCTGGAGAGATGACCCAGCAATTAAAAACGCATGCTACTCTTGCAGAGGGACCAGGTTTCAGTTCCCAGCCCTCCTGTTGGGCAATGTTGTGTGCATGCGCATACATACACAGAACTAAAAATCTAAAAAGATGAAAGCTGAACATAAGATACCTGTTATATGTTTTGCTTTTCAAAATTATTATTTATTTGGACAGCTTTCGAGAGTTGGTCCTTGCCTTCCATCTTGTGAGGAGGATCTCTCTCTCTCTCTTTTTAGTTTTTCGAGACAGGGTTTCTCTGTGTAGGCCTCGCTGTCCTGGAACTCACTCTGTAGACCAGGCTGGCCTCAAACTCAGAAATTCACCTGCCTCTGCCTCCCGAGTGCTGGGATTAAAGGTGTGCGCCACCACTGCCCGGCTGGATCTCTCTTGTTTCTACTGCTACACAGTGTACTCTAGGCTAGCTGGCCCACCAACTTACAGGTGACTCCTCTGTCTCTGCCTCCCATCATGCCGTAGGAGTGCTGGGATTATATAGATTCAAGCCACTGCATTGAGCTTTTTTTATATGGGTGACCTGCAAAGACACATCTCCCTGGCCTTGCCTTTCATTGTTGTCTGCCTGGTATATTTGGAGAGTTTCTGTGAAGGCTAAAAGTCAAATAAGACTGGTTTGATGATGATGATGATGATGATGATGATGATGACTGCTTTTATTGAGACAGGTCTTTCTTTGTAGCCCTGGCTGTCCTGGAACTCAATTTGTAGACCAGACTGGCCTCAAACTCAGAGATCCACCTGTCTCTGCCTCTCAAGTCCTGGAATTAAAGGCGTGTGTCACCACACCCAGCTTAATTAGTTATCTTTGAGCTAACTAATTTTTATGGTTTTGTCATCTGAATTTATATATAAGCTGTTAAGTATATTAACAGTTAAAACAGAATACAAGGTTATTGTAGAAAATGGTTTACTGCTCTACAACTCTAGCCCATCATTTTCTTTAAATCATAAATAATAAACAGGATATGCTACTGAGTATATCATCACAAAAAGCAGGACTGAGGTAGCTTGGTTTGGCAGAGTACTTGCCTAGCATGCGCAGACCCTAGGTTTGGTTCCCAGTGTCACATAAACCAAATATGGAGCATATGGTTATAAGCTCAGCATTCAGAAAACAGAAGCAGTAGGATCAGGAATTCAAAGTCACAAGTTCAAGGTCATCCTGGAGTAGGTCAAAGTCTCAAAAGCAAACAAACAAGCAGAATGCTACGGTACACACCTGTAATCCCAATTCTCAGGAAGTAGAGCAGGAGGATCAGAAATTCAAAGTCATCTCCATCTCCATCACAAGTTGAAAGCTAACTCCAGATCTTCGAGACCTTGTTTCAAAAAAACCCCAAATGAGTCAGGCAGTGGTGGCTCATTCGTAGGGGGCAGAGGTAGGCAGGTCTCTGTAAGTTTGAGGCAAGCCTGGTCTACAGAGGGAGTTCAGGACAGCCTGGGCTACACAGAGAAACCCTGTCTCAGAAAAAAAAAAAATTAAGTTCTGAGAAGAGAACCGAGAGGGTTAATATTGAGTAGCCGTGAGGTCGTCCTCAGTACAGGGCTTTATGCTGATTCTCCAGGACCGAGGGATAGAAATGTCATACAAAGACAGGCCCACCCAGAAGAGCCTTTCTAGTGAGAGTTGGGTTTTTAATTTAACAGGCTTTGCCCTTTATCCTAGTGAAGCCTCTTTCGTGATGCTTCCATTTCTCAGATCCCTTAGCTGAGAAACTAGAAACGCTTTTTTTGTTTTGTTGTTTTTATTTTCTCTGCTTTCTGTGTCCTCAGTGCCCCAGGTGCTACGAAGCTGTGCAGAGTTTGTACAAGAGTATGGCGTGGTGGATGGGATCTACCGCCTTTCAGGGGTCTCCTCGAACATCCAGAAGCTCCGGTGAGTCAGACAGAGCAGGCAGACTCTGTGGGCAGGAGGCCAGGGAGCCACAGTAAAGCTGCTGGAGAGAACTGGAGGAGGGGCAAGGGGAAGTGGGAGAAGGAAGCATAGATGTTAGGTCCTATTCCATCAAGAGGATCTAAAGTTTGGTCAGGTGAAGTGGGGACCCCAAGCCACGTAAACAGTCTTCTTTTAACATACACACACACAGACCACACACACACATATACACACACACAACACACACACACAACACACATACACTACACACACACAGACCACACACACACCACACACACACATACAGACCACACACATACACACACACATGCATGCACACACACACACACACACACACACACACACACATGCAGGTACACGTGATTTGCATACTATAAAACTCACCATTTAAAAATCCCTGAGTCAGCCGAGCAGTGGTGGCGCATGCCTTTAATCCCAGCATTTGGGAGGCAGAAGCAGGCGGATTTCTGAGTTCGAGGCCAGCCTGGTCTACACAGTGAGTTCCAGGACAGCCAGGACTACACAGAGAAACCCTGTCTCAAAAAACCAAAAAAAAAAAAAAAAAACCACACACACACACACACACACACACACACACACACACACACGCACGCACAAAACCCCCAAACCCCGAGTCAGCCATTTCAGTATATTCACAACACTGCAGGCATCACTATGACACATCCAGAACATGTCACCACCCTTCAGAGAAACTCTACATCTCCCTGGCACCTATCCCCGACTGGCTTGTGTCTGTATGGTTCTGTCTGTCCTGGACATCTCACACAAGCCAATGAAATGATACGTGTTTTTCTAAGTCTGCTCTTCCCTCTGAGTTCTTTCAAAGTTCACGCATGCTGTGGCACGTACTTGTGTTTTACTGCTTTCTACAGATGAATACGATTCCCTGGCATAGCTATATAGCATCTTTTTTTTTTTTTACTCATTCATCAGTTGATGGCTGTCCAGGTTTCCACTTTTTTGTTATTCCTAATGGCTCTACTACAAATATGTGCAAGTTTTTGTGGACGCTGTTTCAGTTATTGTGAGTGTGTACCTGAGTGGAATTGTTGGGCCATGCGGTAACTTGGTGTTGAACTTTTCATACTAACTACTGAACTGTCTTCCTTAACAGCTGTATCATTACAT
The DNA here is from genome assembly GCA_019843965.1 of Rhynchomys soricoides. Taxonomy (NCBI): domain Eukaryota; kingdom Metazoa; phylum Chordata; class Mammalia; order Rodentia; family Muridae; genus Rhynchomys; species Rhynchomys soricoides. The sequence continues at coordinate 735,709 of JADRCH010000861.1, read as the reverse complement.
CCCGGCCAGCAATGGAGGAAGGTTCCAATTTCTCCACATCCCTGCCAACTTTTGTTACTGTGCAGTTTTTGGTTGTAGCCATCATGACCCGTGTGTATGGATGTGTCATTGTGACTTATGTATGTGTCTCCCCAGCAGCAGATGAGGCTGAACAGCTTTCATGTACTTCTGAGATGTGCTTGTTCAAATCTTATGCTTGTGCTTAAATTTTATTTTATATGTTCTGAATACTGGATTTTAATCAGGTGTGCAGTACGTCCCTCTCTCCATCTGTGGGCTGTAGGTTGTCCTCCCCCTCCCTCTCATCTTCTTCCTCTTCCTCCTTCTCTTCTTTGTGGTAGTGGGGATTTTGAACCCACGGTTTATTTTATTGATTGTGTCCTCCGACATATAAATGTTTCTTTTCTTTTTTTTAAGATTTATTTATTATGAGTACAACATTGCTCTCTTCAGACACACCAGAAGAGGGCATCAGATCCCATTACAGATGGTTGTGAGCTACCATGTGGTTGCTGGGAATTGAACTCAGGCCCTCTGGAAGAGCAGTCGGTGCTCTTAACCGCTGAGCCATCTCTCTAGCCCCTTTTCTTTCTTCTTTCATGTGTGTTATATGTACACATGTTGGTGTAGTCATGTGCATTTATGTGGAGGTCAGAAGTCAACGTTATTCATCTTCACAATTACTCTTCACTTTTTTTTTAAATTCATATATTTTTATTTATTTATTTTATTTTATTTGCATATGAGTGATCTGTCTTCACACATTCCAGAAGAGGGCATTGGATTGCATTCTAGATGGCTGTGAGCTACCAGGTGGTTGCTGGGAATTGAACTCAGGACTTCTGGATGAGCAGCCAGTGCTCTTAACTACTGAGCCATCTCTGCAGCCCACTAAATTCATGTATATTTTATTTTATGTGTATGGGTGTTCTGCCTGGTTGTATGTCTATGCACCATGTGTGTACCTGGTGACCACAGAGGTCAGATGAGGCCTAGAACTGGAGTTACAAATGGCTATGAGGCACCATGTGGATGCTGGGTATGGAACCTGGGTCTTCTGGATGAGCAGCCAGTGCTCTTAACCACTGAGCACCTCTCCAGTCCCCTCTACATTGTTGTTATCATTATTGCTGTTGTTTGAAGACAAGGTATCTTGCTGAACTTGAAACTTGCAGATTTGGCTAGACAGACTGGCTGGCAAGCTCCTGGGATCCCCTGGTCTATGTTTCCCCAGGGCTGAGCTTACAGGCTTCTGTTGATGTGCCTGACCTTTTTTATAGGTGCTGGGAATCTGAACTCAGATTCCTATGCTTGTGTGGTAAGCACTTTATCAATTGAGATAGCTTCATAGCCTCTTGTCTTGATCTCTTTTTTCTTTTTCTTCATTCTTACTTTGTAACTCACACTGGCCTAGAACTCATTTTATAGTATAAGCTAACCTCAAATTCGAGGAAATCCTCCTTTCTCAGGAGACTCTGTGGTGTCATTTTCTCTCTCCTTCTTTTGATTGTTGGTATGTTGGGTATCATACTGAGCAACTGTTGGCTAATCTAATCAAGACCATGAAGACTTAACATGTTTGTTTTAAGCATTATACCCAGGCTAGGCATAGTGGTACACAGCATGAATGCCAGCATTCAGGGGGCAGAGGCGGATGGATCTCTGTGAGTCAGAAGTTATCTTGGTTTATATAGTGAGTTCCAGGCCACCCAGAGTTATATAGTGGGATCCTTTCTCAACAAAGAAAGAAAGAAAGAAAGAAAGAAAGAAACAAAGAAACAAAGAAACAAAGAAAGAAAGAGGAAAGGGAAAGACATGTTTAAGTCTATTCCCCATGTCTACTGATTCCTACAGACCCCTTTGTTGCTAATCAGATATCTCTGGTTGGTCATGCACAGATCCACTTACTTACACCCATTCTTATATTCACATTTACATACCCACATATGCAATTCTTAATATTTGTGGACATATATAGGAAATATATGTAAATATGCCATATATATACATATATATATATTGTATATACATATGTGTGATATGTATGTATGTACATCCCAACATTCTCCTTTCAAGTCTCACACATGTTGAGCCACAGCCCTGTCTTTACCACTCCTGAGCACCCTGTACCTCCCCAGGCAGGAGTTTGAGGCTGAGCGGAAGCCAGACCTTCGTCGGGACGTTTACCTCCAGGACATCCACTGCGTCTCCTCCCTGTGCAAGGCCTATTTCAGAGAACTACCAGATCCCCTCCTCACTTACCGGCTCTATGACAAATTTGCTGTGAGTTGAGAGGCAGAAGGGTGGAAGACAGGGTTCAAGGGCAAACACCTCAATTTTGACATCCCAGGTGTGCCCCATGCCAGCCACAGTCCTAGTGGAATGGCTCTCTTGGGAATGCCTTTATGGGTTGAAGCTGATGATGCAAAAGCCCATTGGAATTCTGGAGATGTATCGATAGTGTGATGTTCCAACACTAGTGATAGTGAGTGATGGTAAAAATGACTGGGAAGATTCCCTCCACCTCAAATCTCCTAGTCCCTGTAACCCCTGCCAACCCCCATCCCTCTTGTCTTCATTTTCTACCTATTAGTGTATTTCCTGGAAGGCCTGCAGACCACACATGGCACAGTGTAAGACTTGGGAGATCAAGGGCAGGTTGTCAGAGCCAAGAGGCCTTGGAGAGCACCTAGACCAGAGTTCCCTACACTTAGGAGAACAAGAAAGCTGTTCACATAGCAAAAATATTTTCAGGAATGTCCCTCCATCAACTCTAAAGCTGTTAAATGGCTTTGGAGGAGAAGACATGTGGCAAAAATGGCGCCCTGATTTGAGTAATATTTTTAAAATAAAGTTCTAGCTACTTGGGGAGTTGAGGCAGATGTATTGCTGGAGCATAGAGTTTGAGCCCAGGCTGGGCAACACAGCAGAATCTTATCTATTTGTCGAAAGTGCTTGCATTTTATTGAGTGCAACAATGTGGAGACTCTGAATAGCAACTACACCCTGCTCAGTCCATCCAGCCTAGCCTGGAGGGTTCAACTCCCTAGACACCTTTAAACAGCTCTGCAGTCTAGTTCCAGAGCTGTACTAAAGCAGACACAGAGGCTGGGGAATGATAGTGAGTAGTTCAAGGTCATACGTAAAATTCAGCAATCATTTTGTTGTCTGGAAGATCCTAGGCTTTCTTCCTGTGGTTCTGGGGATCAAACTAATGGTCTTGGGCATGCAAGGCAAGCACTCTACCATGGGGCTAAATCCCCACCTTGTTTCTGGCTTCTGCATCTACCCCTAGAGTGCTGGGGTCATAGGCATGTGCTACCATACTCAGCCAGAGGTGTTTTTACTATTTTATGGTGCCTTGAAGATCTATGTGGGGCCATTGTGGAATATAGCACAGCATTTAATTTGGAGCTCTGAGAAGCACAGGGGTCAAATCTGAGTCAATGTCTCCTACTTATACCTTTGTTCCCAATTAGGAGGCAGTGGCTGTGCAGCTAGAGCCAGAACGCTTGGTCAAGATCCTAGAAGTGCTCCAAGAACTTCCTATTCCAAACTACAGGTGTGTGAGGCTCTACCCCCTGTACTCCAGAAATGTGCCCTTGCCCTATCTATGGCCCAAGCCTTGCTTGTTCCTCCCAGCTTTCAAGTCTCAGCCCAAATCCTGCTCAGAGTATATTTTAGATGATCCCTTTCTTGCTTCCTGTAGGACGCTGGAGTTCCTTATGCGCCACTTGATCCACATGGCCTCATTTAGTGCCCAAACCAACATGCATGCCCGCAATCTGGCGATTGTGTGGGCCCCCAACCTGCTGAGGTGGGTACATGTATGAGCAGTGTGAAACTTCTGGGAGGCTCACCTTGTTGTAGCAAGATCTACCCAGATGGATGTGGTTGTGTGCGTACACTGGAGAAGGGCTTGGGAGTCTCATAAACCCAGCAAGACAGGGAAATTCAGCAGTAGCCAAGTAGTATGAAGTCCACTAACTTGGGCCTTCTCTGAGACCATGTCAAGTTCTTAAGAGCAAGGCCTCTGTTTCCTTACACTGCATTGTGGAGTTCAGGGACTAGGATGTTGGTCTTTACCAACCATTTGTTGAGCAAACATCCTTTCAATCTATTCGAGAACTGTATATCAGTATGGCACAAAGCATTATTAATTATAACAATTTGCATATAGCCTGCCTTTTGGGCTACAGTGCAAAAACTGTGAAAGGAAAGTAGATATTACTTCAGAGTGTCTAAGATGGCTTTCCTGGGGCAAATGACATCTGAGTTCAAATCGTACATGTGGCTTAAGAGGTAGAACTGGAGGTAAGGGTAAGGAGGGGAAAGCAGCCAAGGAGGGCAGAGCGTAGGGTTATTTCAGAAGCTGGGCATTTTGTAACATGACTTTAATACTAGCATTCAGGAGACAGAGGCAAGTGGATCTTTGCAAGTCCAAGGCCAGCTTGGTATAGACAGAGAGTCCCAGGCCACAGTAATATAATGAGATCCTGTCATATATGTGTGTGTGTGTATTCATACATATATATTTACACACACACGTTTCAGGAAGACTTCAGGTAGGAAAGGTGTTTTGAAACTCCGTTATCTTTACAGGTCCAAGGACATAGAAGCCTCGGGCTTCAATGGGACAGCAGCGTTCATGGAGGTCCGTGTGCAGTCCATTGTTGTGGAGTTCATCCTCACCCACGTGGACCAGCTTTTTAGGGGTGATTCCCTCTCTGGTTAGTATCCTTTCTGCCCATTACATATCACCACTCTCCGCCAGGGGAATCATGTTACAGAGAGCTTAATTGTTTTGTGGCCTTTTAACTAAGATGGAGTATAGAGAGCCTCAAAGTCATTTAATTCAGTTTTCTCATTTTCTGGGTAGGAAGACCGTGTCTCTCATGGAGAGAAGTAGGAGATGGTCATATACAGAGAGCACTGGAGTGATATTAATACAGCTAGGGCTTGAGCAGGCATGTTCTACTGTCATTGTAGCATACAGATTGGCCTCTGCATCACCACTTGGGATCTCTTGGTCCCCTCTGTTCATGAGAACGCCCTTCTGAAATAGAAACAGAGGGTCTATTTCCAAGAGCCTCTGAACATATCTTTAGCTTGGTAGTTGGTGCGGTAGGGATGGACTGGGGACTTGAGGTTCCTTTCTTGGCTCTGTTTTTTGGCTGGTCAATTCCTTTTGTTTTCCTAGCTGGTGTAGATTTGGAGAGCGGATGGAAATGCCTTCCAGGGGCCCGGGCATCAGGCAGCACGGAGGACCTCATGCCCACACCTCTTGCCTACCACTTACCTAGCATCTTGCAGGCTGGGGATGGACCTCCACAGATCCGACCCTACCATACTATCATTGAGATTGCAGAACACAAGTAAGGTCTCCTTCCTGGGACTCCTTCCCTAGACTGATTGATCAGCAGGCTGAACTCCTAATCGGATCTCCATTATCTGCAGGAGAAAGGGGTCGTTGAAGGTCAGGAAGTGGCGCTCTATCTTCAACTTGGGTCGCTCTGGACACGAGACAAAACGTAAACTTCCACTGAGGGCTGAGGACAGGGGTAAGTGTGGGATGATGGGGAATAGGACTCTGCTGGATATGTGCAAGGTCCTGGTGCTATGGTCACCTGTATTTTCAGAAGAAAAATCCAGTAAGGGAACACTGCGGCCTGCTAAAAGCATGGACTCACTGAGTGCTGCCGCTGGGGCCACTGACGGTGAGTGTAGGCCTTAGTGGCTATGTGTGTATGTGTATCTGTACTGACAACAGCAGCAAAGGCCTGTAGGTTTATAAGTGTAGTCAACTATGCCCAGTAATTAAAAAAAAATTAATGAGTTCTTATTAATATACCAGTCTTGGCGATAGATGCCAAGTTTTACAGTAATGAACCTATTGTCTAATCTCTGAGTGTATTCATGAGTATTTGTATGTGAAGGACACTCTGGGTATGTATATAGGAGGGTATAAACACACGTACTCATCTGTGTGGTGGTGGTACCTGGCCACTGTCTCTACAGAGAGGAAGAAGATCCATCAGGTAGGTGTGACCTTTGATCTGCTGACGGGGTGGATAAGTTGCAGTAGGTGGCTAAAGGAAGCTGGGTCTGGTACCTTCCACTTACCCTACCTCTAGAATCTAAGAAAACAGAGCTGATGAGGTCTTGCATGAGCTGTCAAGACCCTTTGAAGCTGAGGCTAATGACTACCCGACCCTCTCTCTCATCTACAGAGCCAGAGGGGCTGGTGGAGTCCAGCAGTTCTCAGCCAAGCTCACTGATGTCTGAGAGCTTGGAGAATAGTCCTATGGATGCAGCAGAAAGTGAACAGGAGCCCGAGGCAGAGGCACTGGGCAGTGCAAACTCTGAGCCGGGAACTCCACGAGCCGGGCGGTCGGCTGTTCGGGCCTTGGGTGGCAGTCGGGCAGAACGTTGTGCTGGTGTCCACATCTCAGACCCTTACAACGTCAACCTCCCTCTGCACATAACCTCCATCCTCAGTGTACCTCCAAACATCATCTCTAACGTCTCCTTGGCCCGGCTCACCAGAGGCCTCGAGTGCCCTGCCCTACAACCTCGGCCAAGCCCTGCCTCAGGCCCTGGCCCAGGCCCAGGCCTTGGCCCTGGTCCCCCAGGTGAGAACTCGGAGATTGCCTAGGGCTGGAAAGGGGTCTAGAAATTTAGGCTGAAGTTCTGGGCTGAGGATGTAGGCTTGGAAGGTCAGAGGCCTCAGCCCTTAGGCTTTGTGTTGTCTGATATTGCCTGCCTAGATTTGGAGTTTGGGAATCCATATTATTATCATGTGATATAAAGTCCATGGAGAGCGGAATCTCTGCCAAGCTTCAAATCCACTGATTTACCCCAAGAATAAATAGGCTTATGCACCAGACACGCAAGGGCTTTAATAAATACAAGTACAAATAAGTAAAAAGCTGGCGTTAAGAGTCACTGCAAAGCTGGGCAGTGGTGGCGCACACCTCTAGTCTCAGCACTCCAAGGGCAGAGGCTAGCAGACCTTTGAGTTTGAGGCCAGCCTGGTCCACAAACTGAGTTCCAGGACAGCCAGGGCTATAGAGCTGGCCAACACTGGTCAACATGTGCTGAGCATGGGAGGCCTTGGCTCATTTCAGTTTTTCATAGTATGAAGACATAAGTACTGTTATTCTCACATTACAGCAGTAGAGCCTGAAAGTCATCTCACACAGTTTACTACTGAGTTAGGTAGGAAGAAGCAGAGCTAGGATCTGACCCATGCTCTGATTCCTCTTCCCAAAGTGTCACTGGTGAGAAACCCTGAGGTGGTATAGGGCAGAAGTGGGACAGTTAAGCACACAGAGGTTCAGGTTTTATCTGTACCACATATTCTATGTGATCTCAGACAAATTGCTTCGAGCTTCCGTTTTATTACATGCAAAACAGGGATAAGGAGCCGAGGATGTGTCCCATTGGTGGAGTGCTTGCCTGGGATGCACAAAGCCCTGGGTGCGATCTCCACATAAACCGGGTGTGGAGGCTTACACCTGTAACAACACTTAGGAGATGGGGATGGGAGCAATGGAAGCTCGAGGTCAAGCCCCAGCTCTGTGGTTTGAGATCTGCCTGTGATACAAGAGACATGTCCCAACAAAGGGTGTGGCACAGCATCCTCCTCCATAACAGTCCTTTTGTTATTTGAGTGTATGTGTGTAGAGGGGAGTTGCCAGTGCATGTGTGCTCATGGATGTGAGACCAGGGGACAACTTTAGGTGTTGTTCCTCAGATGCTGTCCACAATTTTTAAAAATTTTTTCTACAGCAGAGTATTTCACTAGCCTGGAACTTGCCAAGTAGGCTAGGGTGGTTGGACAGCTAACTTCATGGACCCATCCGTCCCCCACTTCCTCCCAGCGCTGGGATTACAAGAGCATGCCCCATACCCAGACAAATTTTACATGAATTCTGGGGGTCAAACTCAGGCCCTCATGTTTGCATACCATCACTTTATGAACAGAGCCATCTCTTCAACCCCTCTATGTAATCTTTTATTCTGCAGGGAAAACAGAAAAATTCATTATAAAAATATAAAACACAGGCTGGGCAGTGGTGGCACATGCTTTTAATCCCAGCACTTGGGAGGCAGAGGCAGGCGGATTTCTGAGTTCGAGGCCAGCCTGGTCTACAGGGTGAGTTCCAGGACAGCCAGGGCTACGCAGAGAAACCCCGTCTCGGAAAAACAAAAAAAACCCCAAAACTATATACATACACACACACACACACACACACACACACACACACACACACGTCTGTGTGTGTGTGTGTGTGTATGTATATATAAAACACAATACTTAGAGCTGGTCATGGTGGTGAATGTGTTTGATCCCAACACTTAGGAGGCAGAGATAGGTTGATCTCTGACAGTTTGAGGCCAAGCTGGTATACCTAGCCAAGACCAGTCCAAGGAGTGCTATGTAGTGACACTTTGCCTCAAAAATAAATACACAAACAACCCACACTTCAGTGAGAATTAACCGAGAAAGCTATATAAGCAGTCAGTCATTCTAGTCTGAGAGGATGAGCCATGTGGAGTATCTATTATATACTGGCGGTATTGGGCCCATCGAATGTCAATGTGAGGATTAGCATATCGGCAAGGGTTGGGCTGACTCCGACTTTTTGATTCCTGGAACTATCTTTCTCTCAACAGATGAGAAATCAGAGGCAAGATCAGTCCCAGGTCTCCTGGATGACTTGAGCCCCGCAGACATGACTCCTGCCCTGGAGGACTCCTTGTCCCAGGAGGTGCAAGATTCCTTCTCCTTCCTAGAGGATTTGAGCAGCTCAGAGCCTGAGTGGGTGGGGGTAGAGGACCGGGAGGTGGCTAAGGCAGAAGCCGCAGGAGCAGCAGGAGCAGCAGCTTTCTCCCTTGGGGAGGACGACCCTGGGATGGGCTACCTGGAGGAGCTCCTGAGAGTTGGGCATCAGGTAAGGAGGAGATACGCTGGGTATATGACTAGTGTGTACCCCAGAAAGTGATAGGACTGCCTGGTCCTTAGCCACAATGTTATGCCTACAGGTGGAAGAGTTCTCTGTGGAGCCACCCCTGGATGATCTGTCTCTAGATGATGCACAGTACGTCCTGGCTCCTAACTGCTGTTCCCTTGATTCTCCTGTTCCCATGCCTGATGTAGAAGACTATGGGGAAGAAGTCTTTTTGAGTGCCTATGATGATCTGAGTCCCCTTCTGGGGCCTAAACCCATAAACTGGGAAGGTGTAGGGAGTCTGGAGGAAGAGGCAGCAAGGTGTGGGAAACAACCTCCAACACAGGCTGAAGAAGAACAAGCATGCTGGGAAACCGGGCAGGACAAGGAGGCTGAGCCCCGAAGCACATCAGATAACAGGGAAGAAGCAGAGGCAACTCCAGAGACTGAGATGGAGGCTGAAAAGGCTGATGAGGAAGGAGGGGAGGCTAAAAGAAACCAAAAGGTGATAGGTAGTTTTGAAGGAGGAAGTAGGGAAGAGCTAGAGGCCAAGGAGGAAAATTCCAAAGGTCAAGAGGTTAAAAGTATAGAGAAGACCAAGGATATGGCCAAAACAAGAGAACAGGGTAAAGATGAGAAGGGAAGAGAGATCGGGAGAAAAGAAGGGGCTGAGAAAGGAGAGGACACCCCAGGAGAATCTAAGATGGATCCAGAGCAGGTGCCCCAGGAATACCTGGTTCCTGATGAGAGCTGGGAAATTGTCCACAAACATGAGGCTGAGAAAGGCAGAGAGGGTGAGATCCACGGACTGAGGAGGAAGAGTGACCATAAGTCAAGAGAAGACCAAGGCCATGGTGAAGATAGTAGGAGTCCAGAAGAAGATGATGATGGAAAGAAAGGGGGTGTCAGCAAGGAACAAAAAAGTACAAATGTAGAAACTGAAGGCATACGAGGTGTTGGAGACCACTTAGAACAGGGGGCCCTCACTGAAGGGCCAGGTGTCGAGTTACTGAGGGTTGACAGTACAGAAGAAATCAATGAACAGACCTCTGAGATGGAACAAGCCCCTCTACAACCATCTGAACCAGAGGGGATGGAGGCTGAGGGACAGCTCAATCCTGAGACATGTGACCTGTATTCTTGTCCCTGTGGGTCAGCTGGTGGTGTGGGCATGCGTCTGGCTTCCACCCTAGTTCAGGTCCGACAGGTCCGCTCTGTTCCTGTAGTGCCCCCCAAACCACAGTTTGCCAAGATGCCCAGTGCTATGTGTAGCAAGATTCATGTAGCACCTGCAAGCCCATGTCCAAGGCCTGGTAGGCTTGACGGGACTCCTGGGGAAAAAGCTTGGAGTTCTCGGGCTTCCTGGAGAAATGGGGGTAGTCTTTCTTTTGACGCTGCTGTGGCCCTGGCCCGGGAACGCCAGAGGACCGAGGCTCAGGGAGTTCGGCGGACCCAGACCTGTACTGGAGGTGGGGATTATAGCCTCAACTCCAGAACCTCTCCTTGTAGTCTGATCTCTGCCCATTCTTCCCGGCCCCTTAGCTGTCTGGAACTCCCACCTGAAGGCACAGAAGGGTCTGAGCCCAGGAGCAGGCTTAGTCTGCCCCCTAGAGAGCTTCACTCTGCTGTCCCTCCTGTGACCCCTCAGCGCCAGACATATGCATTTGAAACACAAATTAAACATGGGAAAGATGAAGGGGTGTGATTAGGACTGGGCAAGAGGCACCAAGAAATTATCACCAATCTCTGGAGTACTTGCCTGTCTTTGCTGCCTCAACAGCAGAGATGTCTAATTCCATAGGCTTGGGTCCTACAGCTACTTGTTTTGACCACGGGAGGCACTGCCTTGGTGGGTTTACTTGAGTTTGTGTGAGACACAAAGCACTTATGTCTTAGCAGAGTCTTAAGAAATATAGAAAGATCGTTTCCATGGAGTTGTGATTATTAACCAAAACATAGGTTAGGAAGAAGCTTATTTTTTTACTTAAATTTAAATACTGAGGGGGAATTCCAGCCAAACTCCGGCCCTCTTCTGAGGCTGTGAACGTCTCTTCACAGAAGCCTAGGGTAGATGTGGGAGATATAGGACCAGATATATAATAGCTCACCCTTGTTTTTTTCCCCCAGATCTTTGGCTATCTCCTGACCCTCTTGGTTTCAGAGTAGGAGAAACATATCCAAGAAGCTCTTTAAAGTCCTCAGTGTTTGCTGAAGGACATGGATGACATCCTCTGCCTTCAATTATTTTGCAGAAGAGGTCCTGTACAGATCTCTCTGGTCTTTCTTTTTCCTATTAGAATAACATCCTCCCATTTCAGGAAGGGGAAGGTTGTCACTCTGGCCCTGGCACTGCATCTCTGCACAGACTGGGGTTACAGGTACCATTTAGCAAGGGTGGCTATTTGATAATAAAAGCTGATTTTTCTTTAAACATTTAAATAGTGTATGTACTTACTCTTATTAAAGTGGGTGAAAGGTATCACATTTGGATGTTGCCAAAATGTATATATCTGGTTTTATCTTATTTAGATATTCTTCCTCGGTTGTCATGGAAACCTCTAGCTAGAAAGTAGAACTGGGTTCATGGTGGTCAAGAAATGGGGAAGAGAAACCTATGTTTACATAATGTTCATCTAATGCCAGGAATTGGGCTAGATTTGTGTGCATAAAATAAAAACTTTGCTCTTTAATTTATTTAATCCACTTAATTTGGTGAAGTTGGTTTTGGCATTTCCATTTTACATGGAAATTAAGCTGTAATTAAGTAAAAATGCTTATCAAAGATCTCAAGGTTAAGAAGTGGCCGTTTCTAGGTGTGGTGGCGGCAAGTCTTTAATCCTAGCACTTGGGTATGTGTGGGGGGGATAGATCTATGTGTATTCAAGTCTAGCATGGTTTATGTAGGACAGTTCAGGACTACATAGAGAGACTCCCCCCAAACCCCCCAAAAGTGTCAGTTCAGGGTCTGAATGGCGTCAGAATCTTTTTTTTTTTTTTTTTTTTGTTTTTTGAGACAGGGTTTCTCTGTATAGCCCTGGCTGTCCTAGAACTCACTCTGTACACCAAGCTGGCCTCGAACTCAGAAATCCGCCTGCCTCTTCCTCCCCAGTGCTGGGATTAAAGGTGTGCGCCACCACTGCCCGGCTATGGCATCAGAATCTTTCTTCTAGCTATTATACTTCAATATTCCAAAATCATTATGGGTATACACCCAGGATGAGGAAAATGGTAATCAAAAATTGTTGTCACATATATTTATGAACCTGAGGAAAACTGGAAGCTTTGAGGTCTTTGGAGCACTGCTGACGCTAATACAAAGGAATATACCCAGATCCACGTACGCCCAGAAATGTCCCAAAGTCCACTTGGAAACTCCTCAAAATGATGCCCTGATCCAAGATGGCGTCCCAAATTGCCCTTGTGAAAGATGGCGCCTAAGAACGCCGTTTCTCCCTCTACTTCCTTTTCCTGGAACTAAAAAGGCTCCGCCTACCACAAAGATGGAAGTACAATTTAGTCGTTTTTTCCCCCCTGGTTCTTGCTGAAAACAAGTAGGATTCTAGCGACGTCCCCAAGAATACTGTTTCTCTTCTGAGCCCGTAACAACTCACATACCCACGTCAGTTCTAGACCGCATCAAGTTCGAAGCGAACGGAAGTGCGGCAGCTTTGGGTCGGTCAGTAGGCTGGGCGGGTCGAGAACACACTTCCGCCCCTCACCAATATGGCTGCAGGCTGGGACTGCGCATGAGCAGCTGTCTATGGCGAGACCTAGATCCAAAAACAGAGAACGCTGCCGGGGGGAATTGGCGACTGAAGCGGCCTGGGCCGGTGAGTGCGTTGGAGCCGGCCGGAGTCCGGAGATCAGGTGGATCGGCAAGGCGGGGCAGCTTTGGTTTTGCTGGAGTTTCTCAGGCAAGGCCACGCCTGGGCACAGAGCCTTTGTTTTGGGGGAGGGGGCCGTGCCTGGCTCTTTATTTTCTGCCCTGCTTTGTGGGCCGAGCTAGCTCCCCGCCCTGGAGTGCACACGTCCCACCCGCCCGCGGTATTCAGCTGCGAGCCGCAGGCCTGGAAAGGTCCCCAGCGTCCTTTCCCCTCTTTCCTCCACGGAGCAGCTAGGGCGCGAGCGAGCGGGGCTGGGCCGGCGGGGTCACCGCGCGGGCTGCGTGGCTCGCGCCTGGCGGGTGCTCCGGTCCCCAAGCGCCTACTACTAGTTGGTGGGCCTGGAGAGAGACGCCTCGTTCTCAGGCAAGGTCCGGGCTCCTGGAATTCTTTGGGAACTTGATCTGGTTTTTTGGGTTTTTTCCTTCTTATTCTTTCTGCCTTTGCGTCTGTGCTTGGTGAGGGCGTTTGCCGGGTCCTCCTTTGGCGCATGCAAACCACAACATCCTATGCTGATTTCCCTGTCACATATTATTAATGCTCAGGAAACGCTTCCGGATGTACAACCAAGATTTGAGTAAGTAGCCTAACGCCGTTGCTGGGTGGCCTCAGAAGTTGCGCTGACAGCTGTGAGCTATACTGTTGCCTCCTGTGCCTTGCCCTCTCTTTCATTTCCTCCTGCTGCAGGCCATGCTACAAGCTTCGGAGGAGCTCTTCCTCCTCCGGTTTGAGGGTGGAGACCCTAGGTGGTCTGTAAACCCGGACGCTGCCTCCCTTTACAGCATTACTATGTATGGACAGTTTCACTTTCTGTTCCCTTTTGTTGTTATTATTGTTGTTAACGTTTTCTTTGCATATGGTCTTTCCAAGGCGTGTTTTCCGTTAAACTAAGATTTTCTTAGTTTTAGAAAGGTTTGGAGAATCTTACGGGTAGAGCATTTAAAAAATCTTGTCCTTTCTTGTTGAGATTATTTTATTGCTTTGTACTGTGTAGCTGTTTCTTTCTGGAAGCATCTGTCTGTACAGTTCTTTGTTTTTCCAGTTCTCTGGCGGGTTGTCAAAAGTCCTAAGGCAGGAACATTGTAGATGGATTCTTCCCCCATTGTCTTTTCTCCTTCAGAACCCTGAGCCTGGAGGTTTTCTTTTCCCCCCTCCTCCTGAGGCTTAGTTGATTTGGAGTTGTCATGGCAACATTTTAGCAACTGTGTTGCTCTACAGGAAGCCTTGCTGAATAAAATAAAGAAGCCTTGAGTATGATGCACTTGGGCACTGGTGTTTGTAACAGATGCTGTAAATCTGGACCTTCCCAAAACAAGAGCCCTGACAGCAGAATGGTGCCCAAGAGTCTAACCTAGGTTTTATGCTTAGTGATGGTTTCCCAATGACAAAAAAAGGTTTCAGGTTTTCCCTTCTTAGATTTGAGGACTGGAATTTGTTTTTGTTGTTCTTACTTGATTTTGAAACAGAATCTCTCTCTATATATATATAGCCTTGGCTGTCCTGGAACTCACTCTGTAGACCAGGCTGGCCTCGAACTCATAGAGATCCTCCTGCCTCTGAGTGTTGGGACTATGTGCACCAAAACCCCTAGTGAGGACTAGAATGTCTGTCTGTCTTCTTTTGGGGGGGGGGGGCGGCGGCGCAGTGTTTCTCTGTGTAGCCCTGGCTGTCCTAGAACCCTCTCTGTAGACCAGGCTGGCCTTGAACTCAGAGTTCTGCCTGCCTCTGCTTTCTGAGTGTTGGGCTCAAAGGCTCGCACCTCCACCTCCCAGCTTCGAATTTCTTTCTGTATAGTTTGTGTTTCAGGGGATGTGGTGGGTGTTAGTTAATAGTTTTGACATTGTTGGTCTAAACTTTGCCCTAGCTATTCCTATGAAGCTGCTGTCATAGAGTATAATAGCTTTAGTAAGAATCCATAATACCTTCAAAAACGCATCCTGGGACACATTATTTTTCAGTCTTACAGGATAATTATCTCCTCCCCACCAGGAGTTGGGATGAAAATGGAAGGGCAGCTGGGAGGTGGTGACCCATGACTTTAATCCTAGGGCAGAGGCAGGCGGATCTCTGAGTTCGAGGCCAGCCTGGTCTAAAGAGTGAATTCCAGGACAGCCAGGGCTACAAGAGAAACCTGTCTCAGAAAGGGGGGTGGGTGGGGGAGAGAAAAAGTTATAGCGTGTATGTACACATGTGTGTGCGCTGGGCTGGGCACCTGTGATGGACAGCTTTCACAAGTTGGTTTTTGCCTCTTTTTGGGGGAGGGGGGGGAAGGTTGTTTTTTGTTGTTGTTTTGAGATATGGGTTCTGTGTTGCCCTGGACATTCTAGAACTCTGTAGCCCAGGCTGGCCTTGAACTTAGAGACCCACTTGCCTCTGTCTCCCAAGTGCTGGAATTAGGCACTGCCACCACACCCTGCTTGCTGAGCCATCTTAACAGCCTTTCTTTTAGCCAGAGGAGAGCCTTCAGGGTTCAGTTCTACGTTGTTGGAGACAGGGAGTGTTCATGACTACAGTTGGCACCCCACTTCTGGAGATTCTCTCATCTCCAGCTCTCCGTCAGGTGCCCTGTGATTACAGTGCATCCCTTTCCTGTGTAGGTTTTAGGACTCAGGTGTTAGACTTTCATTCCGAGTGTTTCTTGAGCCATCTCCCGAGTTTTTTACTTTATTTTGAGACAATTTCTTGTAGCCCAGCCTAGTGTGAGATAAGCTTTGCATCCTAGGATGGCTTTGAACCCCTAATTCTTTTGCCTCTCCCTCCTAAGTATTGGTATTACGGGCATGGGCCAGCACACCTGGTTCTTTTTCTCTGTGGAGCCTCATTCTATACCCAAAGGCAGCCTCAAACTTGCACCATTCCTGTCTCTTGGCCCTGAGTGTTAGAATCCCAGGAGTGAGCCACTATGTCGCATGAGGAGTTGCTTTTTCAGTTACTGCAGGCCAGCGCTTGCCATCAGAACTGGGGGAGTTGGCTGTCTTTTGCAGATGGTTGGTTTATTTTCCTGGCTGTGTCTTCTTGGAGCCTAGGTTCTAGAACCTGGAAAGGTGCTCACTTGCCTAGCCTCACTGCAAACTCTATGGTTTCCACCAGGATTTAGCATTCAGGCCTTTGAGTCAGGAGATACGAAGTCCTCCGAAAAAAGACCAGTTCCTCGGATGAGCCCCCTCACAGAGAGATGAAGGGGTAAGTGAAGAGGGGTGTCTTGGGAAGAGAGGGATGGCCTAAGAGAATGCTGAATGACTAAGAGCATTAGATTCGGGAAGACCTGGGTTCAGGTTCCCAGCTTCAACACTTACCAGCTCTGTGATTTAGTTTTCCTATCTGTAAAACTATAGTGCTATTTACTTCATGTGCTGTTATTAGTATCAAGATAGTGTGCTGGCTGTGATGGTGCACGCCTTTAGCCTTTAATCTCAGCACTCAGGAGGAAGAAGCAGGCTTATCTCTGAGTTCAAGGTTAGCCTGGCCCACAGAACAAGTTCCAGGACAGCCAGAGCTGCGCAGAGAAAAACCCTTTCTTGAAAAATAAAACAAAACCAGCAAACCAAAGGAAAAGGGGGGGCTTATAGCCTGTTGTCTGTGTACATGGTAAATACTTGGTTACTAGTTTTAGTTTTTTTGTTTTTGGTTTATTTGGTTGGTTGGTTGGCTTTTTGGTTTTGTTTTGTTTTGTTTTGTTTTTGTTTTTTGAGACAAAATAATCTCTACATAGTCCTGGCTAGTTAGTGCTGGCTGCCCTGGAACTCACTATGTAGACCAGGCTGGCCTCAAACACACAAAAATCTACCTACCTGTCTAGATTAAAGGAATGTGCCACCATGAGCCAGCAGTAATACTGTCATGGTCTAACCTAGCTGTTGTGGATGCCAGTGAGTTTGAGAACCATGTTACTAGATCAGTGGACTTCTCACATCTTCCATTTGTCTCTTTTTGTTTCACCACAAATAGGCAGCAGAAAACAGCTGAAACCGAAGAGGGGACAGTGCAGATTCAGGAAGGTGAATGTTAAAAGTCAAGACTTACGAGCTCATCCCCTCCTCCCTCTCTGGATGACTGGTTTATCTGATACACACCATGTGTCTTCTGAATGCCATGGAAGTAGAATGGGGAGAGAGGCAGTTAACTTCTAGATCTTTCTTTGCCTCTTAATTTAGGCGCAGTAGCTACTGGAGAGGACCCAACTAGTGTGGCTATCGCCAGCATCCAGTCAGCTGCTACTTTCCCCGACCCCAACGTCAAGTACGTCTTCCGAACTGAGAATGGGGGCCAGGTAAGGGAGGGGACAGGTGGCTGCAGATGTTGCCTGGGGTTGGGATTAAGGGAGGGGCATGAACGTGTTTTGGGGAGCTGCTGCCTGGTTAAGGGGGTGAAGCTGTGTGCTACTGGGGTGTTAATCAGAAGCTGGAGAATGGCGTGAAATTGTGTACCTTTGGGGCGATAATTGGAAGCTTAGAGATTGGTGTGGGGCTGGGTATGCTAAAGCCTCCGAGGGGGGAGCAAGGGACAGTTGCTGAGTCTGTCTCTGAAAGACTCTTGGACTTTACATATACAAATACTGTTCTGTTCTGAGAGGGCCTGTGATTATGGACACTTACACTTCTCTTCCCTTCTTCCTTGCTTCTAGGTGATGTACAGGGTGATCCAGGTGTCTGAGGGGCAGCTGGATGGCCAGACAGAGGGCTCTGGCGCCATCAGTGGCTACCCTGCCACTCAGTCTATGACTCAGGTACTGGAAGAGAGAGTATGAGAGGACTAGAGAGTATTTAGCAATAAGAACTAGGGAGCCAACAGGAAGGAGGGGTGGAACTCAGGACAGTGGGGTGCATCTCAGGCTGCTTTAGCCCAAAGCACCAGGTCCAGAGGTGTTCAACCTTTTGTCATTGAGACATTACCCTGTGATCTACAACGATCATGCCTGAAATGGAGCTGGAAAGGTGGCTCGGCACTTAAGAGCACTTCTTGGGCTGGAGAGATTGCTCTTCCAGAGGTCCTGAGTTCAATTCCCAGCAACCACATGGTATCCAGATTGGATACCATCTGTAATGGGATCCAATGCCCTCTTCTGGTGTGTCTAAAGACAATTGCAGTGTACATATATACACACATACATATATATATGTATGTGTGTATATATGTGTATATATATGTATATATAATAAAATCTTTAAAAAAAAAAAAAAAAAAGCACTTCTTGCTCTTACAGAGGACCCGATTCAGTTCCTAATAACTGCACCGTGGCTTGCAACCCTCTGGTTTCAGGGGATCGAATGTCCTTCTTGGATTTCCGTAGGCACCAATCACTCATACACACACAGAGAACATATACATAAATTCAGGCAAAATTCTCATACATATAAAAATAAATCTTACATATACACACACTTGAGTTTTTAAAAAAGCCCTCATATTTTAAGTAACTTTAGTTTTGCGTTGGGTTGCATTCATAGCTATCTTTGGCCACATGGCTTTCTGTGTTTCTCCTTCTTTCTGCTAAGGGGTAGAACCTTGAGGGTGATAGAGTGGGAATGAGTCTCCCACTGACTGGACTCTGCTCTCATTTCCCTTCCCAGGCAGTGATCCAGGGAGCTTTCACCAGTGATGATGCCGTTGACACGGAGGGAGCAGCTGCTGAGACACATTACACTTACTTCCCTAGCACCGCAGTGGGAGATGGGTCAGGGGGTACCACATCTGGGAGCACAACAGCTGTTGTTACCACCCAGGGCTCAGAGGCACTACTGGGGCAGGCAACCCCACCCAGCACGGGTGAGATGTTGCACAAGGATGCTAGCCTGAGGGCTAGGCTGTGGGATGTGGCTGCGGCTGGGCTTTAGCACATGACTTAGTAATTATTAAGGTCAGAACACAAAGTGAGTCTGGGCTGCTTTATAGACTGGTGGGAGCATGTTCTCAAAAGGGTCCCGAGGTTTAAGTGAGGTTCCTAGGCTCAGGTCCTCATAAAACCTATCTCAAATCTTCACAGGTCAATTCTTTGTGATGATGTCACCACAAGAAGTATTACAGGGAGGGAGCCAGCGATCGATTGCCCCCAGGACCCACCCTTATTCCCCGTGAGTGACCTTATCTGTTGTTATGAGTGGTTTCAGTGCCTGCCAGGTCTTAACCTAATTCCTCACCCTAAACACCAATCTTGGTTTTGTTTGCTTCTTTGCCTTTTCCTTGGTCTGGCCACCCTGGACTCTATTATCAGGAAGTCAGAGGCTCCCAGGACAACTCGAGATGAGAAACGGAGGGCTCAACATAACGAAGGTAGGTGGTATCCAGATATGAAGCCAGGAACAGCCTAAGTAGATTTGGCAACTGCAGGGTGAGGAGGGGAAAGCTGATGAGTCACTCTATCCTTCACTTTGCCCCACAGTGGAGCGCCGCCGCCGGGACAAGATCAACAACTGGATTGTACAGCTGTCCAAAATCATCCCAGACTGCTCAATGGAGAGCACCAAGTCTGGCCAGGTCCTGGCAAGACCCTGGTAATGGGAAGAAGACTAGATAGAGTTCAGGAGGCATTGTTTCCATGGCAGCCCTCCTCATGACACTCTGAGATGCTGCATCCCCACTCTGAGGGGAAACAGCCCCAAAGTGTGAATGTGCACGTCCCGGGAAGGCAAGTGAGGTGTTCGAAGCCTCCACCCTCACTTTCCTGGCTTTGCCTTGCAGAGTAAAGGTGGAATCCTGTCCAAAGCCTGTGATTATATCCAGGAGCTTCGGCAGAGCAACCACCGCTTGTCAGAAGAGCTGCAGGGGTTAGATCAATTGCAGCTGGACAATGATGTGCTTCGGCAACAGGTCAGACTATCTCCAGGACGGCCCCCTTGACAGCCCTGTAGCTGACCCAATTTGGATTCCCTGGAAAACACTTCCCATTGCCCTTCTCAGCCGTGGCTGTATTTTTTCCTAATCATTTCTGTTACTGCCTCCTTTCTGTGCAGGTAGAAGATCTTAAAAACAAGAACCTGCTGCTACGGGCTCAGTTACGGCACCATGGATTAGAGGTCGTCATCAAGAATGACAGCAACTAACTCTGGGGACTCAGGGGCTTTGGGCCGAGAACTGCAGATAGCCCAGGAGCAACAGGCTAATCCCGTGCCCCTCTCCTTCACTGCCTACTTTAGGCGTGGGACTCGGGGGAGTTTGGCAAGTGTGTTTTTGAACTGAGGCCCTGTGGCGTGGCAGTCTGTAGTGAGTGGTGTGCAACAGCGTGGACAAGCACCGACAGTCTTGCCTGCTCCCGCCGAGCAGTCCCCGGGCCCTGGTGCTCCTTTGGCACATTGCATGTGCTGTCTCCTTGGTGGACACTGGACACACTCAATCTGGGCTTGCCATGTGCTTGCATAGAGTGCCTGGCAGAGGGTCTGTGGGCCTAGTACTTCCACTGGTTCTTCCTTTCTCTGGAGCAGAAGTTAAGATACATACCTGAGTACTCTGGGGAGCAGATTTACTCCTTACTCAAGAGGTGGGAAAGGGTGCCTGCTGGCTTCTATCTATCCCAGGAATAGTAGAGGGGCCAGTGAGCAGCTGAGGCTCTACGGAAGGTTCTGGAGGCAGGGAGAACTATAGTCAGGGGCGGGTTCACTGAGAGCCTTCCCTGTCTGGGGATGGTTCTTTTTATTTCTTTACTTTTTTGTTTTTTTTGTTTTTTGGTTTTGTTTTTTTTTTTTTAAAGATAAAATTGTTTAGAGCCACAGTTGTCTGTCTTCCTTCTTTTGTGGGGCCCTGGAGGAAGGGAGAGTGCATATTACTCTTTGACCGGTAAGGGGTGGGTCAACCTTTGAGTGGGGTGCTACAGTTCCTATACTCATTACCCAGAGTCCTGGTGCCTGTGCCAAACCTGGGTGAAATTTCCGGCCTAACCTGGGCAGTCTATAAAGGTTTCAACCGGGAGTGAGTGTTAGAGGTATCACCAACTGGTGCTATCGGACTCTGTGTATGTATGTGTACTCCAGGGGCTGTGCCCTTGCTTCCGGTTCCGGTCTCTTGTTGTGCTCTGGGAGGGAGAGGGAGATGCTTCGGGTTGCATTTCTGCATCACAGTCACAGAAGTGCTGCTGCTGGAACCATGACTGGAGGTACCTGAGAACCCCCGGGGATGTCAGGGTGAGGCAGATGCTGGTCCCCTGGGGAAGGCTGTTTGTGGAGAGGAGCATGGGGTGTGGCTACAGTTCTCTACTGCACTGGGTTGGAAAGCTGCCAGGGAGGGGGGTGTAGAGGGCACAAGTGTCTTGTGGTCCCCCAGCCCTCAAGTCTTTTGTGTCCTCTTTCCCAGTGCCTACAGTCTCCTTGTCTGAACTCCGTTTACTCCTGGCCTCAGGCAGGGCCAGGCTCTTCGATGTTCGATCTCGGGAGGAGGCAGCAGCTGGTACCATTCCTGGGGCACTCAACATCCCTGGTATAAGATTTCCCTTGTTGGCAGAGGAACAGTCCATGATGGTCTTAGCTAAAGGAGCCTCATTTAGTACGCAGTGGGGACAGTGCTGGTAGACATAGGATCTTACATTTGCTCAAGCCAGCCCTCAGGTTCCCTAGAGAAAGGCTAACTGGAGACAGATCCTGGCAGCCGAACTAGCTTATCCAGTTTGAGGGGATAGCAGGTGGCCAGAGGGGCAGGTCCCCATCTGAATGCTGACTTCCCTGAAGCTGGATGCTTTAATCTCCTTGATCCTCCACTGCCTGCTTAAGACTAAGGAAGTGGCGGGGTTTGCTGGCCTAACTGCACTGGTATGCTGTTTTTTGTCTTTGAGGATGGTTTGGGGCAGGGGTGGCCACCACCTGTTGTTCAGACAGTCTCTACAGATTGACTGCTGCCAGGATTCAGCTCTTTCAGCCCTCCCTTGTGACTCTCAGTGTGCCACTGGCTTTCCATTTTGTCCTCTCTCAGTGTCAGAGTTGGAAAGCGCCTTGAACATGGACCCAGCTGCTTTTCAGACTCTGTACTGTGCTGAGAAGCCAAGGCTAGAAGACAAGAATCTTATTTTCTTCTGTCAGATGGGCAAGCGGGGTCTCCAGGCCACACAGCTGGCACAAGGTCTTGGATACACAGGGTATGACAAGCATAAGTCTTGCTAGCTGGGTACTGATGGGGACTGTCTCCTGGACCCACCCTTCCCTCCATATTTCTTTCTTTTCCACAGGGCTCGAAACTATGCTGGGGCCTATAAAGAATGGCTGGAGAAGGAGGGCTAGATAGAAGGCTTACTGGTTTGTGACCATTCTCAAGCCACCTTGCTGGGCTAGGCAAATCCTTGTAGTGCTTCACACATGAAAAACTCAAATAAAAAGAGCATTTAATGAAGTGTTAGAAGCATTTAACTTGTCACGTGGACAAAACAATGATTCTAGTATCAATCTAGTTCTGTTTATCTCAGGATCTTTGTCCATTCATCTGGTCCCTACCACCCAATTAAAGCAGTCCGTTGAACAACTGAACCTAACTTTGAACAGCAGTTTCCAGCCCAGAATGCACATCAAATAATTACCTAATAGCCTTAAAAAAATCTTGGAGTTAGGTTGTGGGGCAGTGGACCATGCCACCAGACTGAAAACCTGGTGAGGTTGAGTGGATTCAGGAACACATGACCATAAGAACTATGTGTGACCACGTCACCCCATTGAGAGAGCTATGACAATCAGCCCCATAGGGACAGCACCTTACTTCCTTCCACATGCAGAGGAGGCATCCCTAACATCTCAGACCAAGCCAACAGAAAGATCTGCCTCTAGATCCCAACCCACCCCCAAATGTAAAGGTCCTATCCATGAGGAATAAAGTTCATGAGTTACTTCACCAAAAATGGTCTGAGAGTGCCTGTCTTATTGAGCTGTAACTCCGGGGAAGAGTTTTCTCTCCCAAAGCTTTTGTCGCTGGACCTTGACTTGACCCAAGGATCCGGGTGTGCTAGACTGACCGAAGCCACTTCCTGCTCCTTGGCCCCCAGCTGCCCACTGTGTATCACTGCCCTCCCCTTGGAGAGCTGTAACCTCCTGCTGAGCCAGAGTCCCTCAACTCCCCTTGAGCAGGGCAGTGGCAACAGCATTACTTTAGGTCCTAATCTAGCCTGGGCTACATTGTGAATTCTGGGCTAGCCTGGGTACTGGATAAGTTCTACGCAGCCAGTATCAAAACCCCTGTATCAAAAGGGGAAAAAATAAAAAAACAAACCCACTGTGCTTGGTGGCCCAAGCTTTTAATTACAGCACTTGGGAGGCAGAAGCAGTTGAATCTCTGTGAGTTTGAGGCCAGCCTGGTCTACATGGTGAGTTCTAGGCCAGCCAGGGCTACAGTCTTAGACACTATCTGAAAAGGAAAAAAAAAAAAAAGCTGAATCAGAAAATGAACAAAACCCCACATAGGCTGGTGAGATGGGCCAACAACTAAAGGCACATGCTGCCAAGCTTTGTGGCCCAAGTTCAATCCTTAGGACCTACAAGATGGAGAGACACACGAACTCTACAGGTGAACTGGAAACTTCTAGTTCTTTAGAAAGTTAGGTAAAATGATAGTTTGCTGGGGCACACACGTGAAAGACTGCTTTCCGGAAGCAGACACGTGAAAGGACTCTTGATGAAGGAGGATAAACATGACCCCACAGACAGTGGGAGACAGCACTGAGCCTTTGTTAGCTCCTCCTCACTATTCTTCACTAAAGACACATACGCATTGGTTCACCTTACCTAGCGTTGTAGAGCTCAACTTGTGATAACTCTGACGTTGAGAGAAATTCACTCTAGAGAAGCTTGCCCCTTCTGTAGCCTTGCCTCAGGCCAGTTGGGGAGCCTGGCAGTTTCTTCAGAATTTAATTACAGCTGCCCTAGCATCTGCTTACTGAAAGAACTGGACTGTCGCTGCAGGCTCATGCCTGGGGTCTGCCTGCCTAGAGAACTGATCTGCAGCTGCTGAATCGTATTTGATGTTTTCTACGGGACTGAACCGCCCAAGAAGACCGAGTTTGCCCCCAAAGAACTACTGCTGAACGGGTCCACTTCCCCTATATCTTAATAACTTTTCTCTTCCACTACCTCTGCTGGGTGCTGGGCTAGAGGAGAGGTTGAACCCTTATTAAAAGTAGGTTGAGCCGGGCAGTGGTGGCGCCCGCCTTTAATCCCAGCACTTGGGAGGCAGAGGCAGGTGGATTTCTGAGTTCGGAGGCCAGCCTGGTCTACAGAGTGAGTTCCGGGACAGGTAGGATTACACAGAGAAACCCTGTCTCAAAAACAAAACAAAAGAAAAGTAGGTTGCAAAAAATGTATGCCAACATACAGATTGTCCTCTGACCTCACATATGTGGCATGTGCCCATATGCAACACACCCAAAATAAATAGTATGCATTTTTATAAACCACACAAGAAAGTATTCCTTGGGGCTGGAGAGATCATTCAGCAATTAAGAGTATTGAGCACTGTCTGTTCTTCCAGAAGACCTGGGTTTGATTCCCAGCACCCACAGGAGACCATCTGTCACTCCAGTTCCATGGGACCTGATACTCTGCTCTGGCCTCAGTCACACATTCACTGGTACACACACACAACACCCACACACATAGAATGAAATTAAAAGTTTAAAATTTTATTTCTTTAGAAGAGCAGGCTGGCTCAGATAGGAATCCCTTTTTGATTTTTTCAAGCGCTTGAAACAATGTTATCAGACAGGTTCTGTTTTCTTTGCTTTTTTGTTCCCCCTTATTTCCTTCTCTGCCTCCAGGTTCTGGCAGCAGCCAGCAGCCCTCCCGCATTGTCTGCCTCACCATCTACCTTCTGTAACGTCTCCCACCCACCTGGGTTCTCAGCTTCATTCACTGACGCAGCTCACCTTCTCCTGGGCTTCCTGAGTTCAGCCAGACACTGGTGCCTTTAGTTTTTGTTTGCTCTTGCTCTCCAGGTGCTCCACTACTGAGCCTTGCTCATGGCACTGGAATCTGCAGATAAGAGTGGTATTAACCTCAGGGTCCAGTAAATGGCAGGTGTCCGGTTTTTCTTCCCAAACCTAATCTCTAACTCTGAAATAGATTGGGAAATCTCTCCAATTGTGAGTCTACACACTCACATCATCTTTATTATGGATCATAGTATTTCTTTATGGTTTTATAATCTCGAAACAACAAAATACATTGAAGGATTTTGGTTTTGACAAACCAAACGGTCTTATACCACTTTAAACTTTTTAACTTAATTTAGTCTTTGGAGATAGGGTCTCATGTAGTTGAGTTGAACCCCTGACACTTCTGCTTCCACTTTCTGAGTGCTGAAACTACAGGTGTGTGCCATTTTATGTGGTGCCAGGGATTGAACCCAGCCCTAAGACTGTTTAAAGCATTACAGGTAAGATGGTTCAGCTAATAAAGTACTTGCTGCTTAGACAACCTGAGTTCATTTCCCAAAACCCACAAGAAGAGAATCAACTCTTGCAATTGTCCTCTGACATCTTCACACACACACACACACACACACACACACACACACACACACACACAC
>JADRCH010000861.1:706594-710378 GCA_019843965.1 Rhynchomys soricoides | reverse complement strand
ACACACACACACACACACACACACACACACACACACACACACACACAAATATAATTTCCAAA
Organism: Rhynchomys soricoides; assembly: GCA_019843965.1. Lineage (NCBI taxonomy): Eukaryota > Metazoa > Chordata > Mammalia > Rodentia > Muridae > Rhynchomys > Rhynchomys soricoides. Next base: position 710,316 of record JADRCH010000861.1, on the reverse strand, counting down.
AGCATTTACTGGGGGCTGGAGAGAGAGCTTAATGGTCAAGAATGTTTCTTGCAGTGAACCTGGTTCAATTCCCAGCACCTACATGGCCCATCACATCTGATAATAACTCCAGTTCCAGGGGATCTGATGTCCCCTTCTGGCCTCTCCAGACATCAGGCACATACATGGCGCACAGACATAAACACTCATACACATAAAGGAATAATAAAAAAATTTATTAAAATAAAATGAATTCCCCCTTTAAAACAAAATTTTAGGGGGAGAGGTGGGGGTCTTGCTTTGTAGTCCTGGCTGACTTCCAGCTCACAGTAATCATTCTGTGTTGTGTTCCAAATTCTGGGATTCCAAGTGTGAGTTAGTATGTCCTGTTTTTGTTTTTGTTTTTAATGCTGCTGAGGATTGATCCCAGGACTTCATGCATGTCAGGCAAGCACTATATCAACAACTACATTTACCAGTGTCTGAGTCAGGGTTTCTATTCCTGCACAAACATCATGGCCAAGATGCAAGCTGGGGAGGAAAGGGTTTATTGAGCTTACACTTCCATGCTGCTGTTCATCACCAAAGGAAGTCAGGACTGGAACTCAGGGAGGTCAGAAAGCAGGAGCTGATGTAGAGGCCATGGAGGGATGTTCCTTACTGGCTTGCTTCTACTGGCTTGCTCAGCCTGCTTTCTTATAGAACCCCAAGACACAGATGGTACCACCCACAAGGGACCCTCTGCCCTTGATCACTAATTGAGAAAATGCCTTACAGCTGGATCTCATGGAGGCATTTTTCTCAACTGAAGCTCCTTTCACTGTGATAACTCCAGCTTGTGTCAAGTTGACACACAAAACTGGCCAGTACAACCACTGACTCTCCTGCCTCAGACTGCTCAAAATGCTGGAATTCCAGACAGTGATGTTCCGATTTGTGTTCATTCCTTCTGCGTTGAGTATGTTTGTTTGTAGCCACTTCCCTAAACAAAGACTAGCAGAGAAACGTCAAAGCCTTTTCTGGGTACCTCTTCTTGGTTTGTTCCATTTACACTCTTTACTCTCCGTTTGGCCTCAAACTTGTAATCCTCCTGTGTCAGGCTCTTTTCGCTCTCTATAAAGTCTTACTACATAGCTCAGGCTGGTCTCAGATGCGTGTGCCTTCTTCATTTGCCTGAGATTACAGGATGTGCCGGCATGCTTGGTTTCTAGGCAACACCCTTCTATCTTCAATCAGCATGAATTAGTTTTCTAGCTGCTGTACTGGCCTGCCAACACCATTCCTTGGTTTCCTGTGGCTTTAAGGCTGAGGGTTAAAGGGAATTTTAGAAGTAAACTACATAGTTGATCATTGAGAGAAAATTCCTTCTTCCTCATTAAGTAGTTGGCTCATAACCCTGATAGGCTGTTCCAATCCATTACTCCACCCTATAAAATGTTCTTTTCCTGTCCTCAGGGCTATGTACCAGAGCACCAGGGCTAACCAGCTGTTCATGGCTCCCTTGGAATTTTCTGCTTTCCCTTTCATGTTAAAGTGGACGCCCCCACACACTTGTATCCTGCTTTCCCTCAGGTTGTGTTTAGCAGAGCGTTTGAATGTTGTATCTATCACACCACTTTTTGTTATTGTTGTTGCTCAAATCTCTCTCCTACATGGGTGTCTTAAAGGTAGAAACCCTTCTCCACCTTCAAGTTCTCTGTGGGTGTTGAGCCCTGCTTTATCTTCTGACCTTCAGAATCTTCTTCTTCTTCTTCTTCTTCTTCTTCTTCTTCTTCTTCTTCTTCTTCTTCTTCTTCTTCTCCTTCTTCTCCTCCTCCTCCTCCTCCTCCTCCTCCTCCTCCTCCTCCTCCTCCTCCTCCTCCTTCTTTTTCTTTTTCTTTTTCTTTTCTTTTTTTTTTCGAGACAGGGTTTCTCTGTGTAGCCCTGGCTGTCCTGGAACTCACTCTGTAGACCAGGCTGGCCTCAAACTCAGAAATCCGCCTGCCTCTGCCTCCCAAGTGCTGGGATCAAAGGTGTGCGCCGCCACTGCCGGGTCTTTTTTTTTTTTTTTTTTTTTTTAATTCGAGACAGGGCCTTCAGAATCTTCTAAGTTCAGCCCTTCTGAAGTATGGCTGCCTGCCTAACCTTGAAGTAACATTTGTTATCAGTCAGCTAGTTGATAATTTACAGCAGGTCTCTGTTGCCTAATGACTGGAAAATGTCTCATCCTGACTCTGAGAAATCTGCAGTTGAGATTTGGCTTCATTCTGCCTTACCCAAACCATCCTGCCAGGGCTTGCTCCCACCAGCCTGATGTCCTGAGTGACCCAAACACTCTTTCTTTCTGACCTTGGCCTTTACTCATCATTTCTCCTGCTTGGGAAGCGTCCAGCCCTTCAAACCCTCTGCATTTCATAAGAATTAGGAGAATGTATTTGGCAGGAGTTCTGCTGCTCTCCTCAAGAGTTTCGCTGTTTTGTTTTTTTTTTAAAAACAAACAAACAAACAAAAAAACAAAAATGGGAAAGAAGACAGCCAGGGCTACACAGAGAAACCCTGTCTCAAAAAACCAAAAAGAAAGAAAGAAAGAAAAAAGAAAAATTAGCAGATGAATATGTATAACTGGGCTCCATGAAGGACGCAGATGCGAAGCGGTGTGGCTCCAGCATAGACCTGTGACTCTTACTGCACTGTAGGGACACTTGCTTCCTCTTTTCTTCTCTTTAGGCTTAGCTCTTTAAAGGGAGAGATTGTTATTTCGTTGTTATAAACTAGCCATGAAGCATATAAACTAAGCATGACATCTGTACGGTGAGTGAGCTTAGTAATTTCAAAGGGGGAAGTTAGAAATAACATTAAGGAGTGGTAGTAGTTTACTATGGGAAGGGAAGGGAATGTTGGGTTCTAGGTCTGGCTTTCCATGACTGAGTTGTTACCACAAGGCACATTGAACTAGTTCATCTCTTTCATTCTTTGTAAAATAGGACTTATAAGATTTACATCCATGCCGGGCAGTGGTGGCACAGGCCTTTGATCCCAGCACTTGGAAGGCAGAGACGGGTGGATTTCTGAGTTTAAGGCCAGCCTGGTCTACAGAGTGAGTTCCAGGACAGCCAGGGCTACACAGAGAAGCCCTGTCTCGAAAAACCAAAAAAAAAAAAAAAAAAAAAAAGATTTACATCCATACCAGGTATGGTGGCTCGTACCCATAATCCCAGCACTTGAGAGACTGAGGCAGGAAAACTGCCATGAGTTCAAGGCCAGCTTCAATTATAGCAGATTTTTCTCTGTGGATTTCTGTGAGAGTGTAATACCCACGAAGCACCTGTCACATAGAACATATGGATTTGTGCGCATGTATACAAGTATAAATAACAAATGTAAGGTAAATACAGAGAGGTATCATTGGAACAAACAGCCAGCATACCAGAGGCTGGGAAAAGAGGACCAGGAATTTGAGGCTAGCCTAGGCTACATAGTAAAATGCTGTTTAAAGCACTGTGGAGGCAGAGGCAGGTGGATTTTTAGTTCAAGGACAGACTGGTCTATGGAGTGAGTTCCAGGACAACCAAGGCTACCCTGTCTGGAAAAACAACAACCACAAAACCCAAAACAACAACCACAAAACCCAAACAACAACCACAAAGCCAGGCACTCATGGAACACTTGTGGGCAGAGGCAGGCAGATCTCTGAATTCAAGGTCAGCTTGAACTACAGATCGAGTTTCTGGACAGACAGTGCTACACAGAGAAACCTTATCTTG
>JADRCH010000861.1:661594-701594 GCA_019843965.1 Rhynchomys soricoides | reverse complement strand
CATGTGCAAAGAACCTGTGACCAAGCTGCTAAAGGTCTCAGATCTCAAAATGCCCAGTGCATTAACTGTGTGAAATATGGTCATTTGTAACAAAATTGTGAACAAGGCGTTTTTAAGGGCAATGTTTAAAGAAAGCCTAGGTTTCCAGACTACTGCAGGCAGCAAAGGTCTAGACTTGGCCATAGATAAATATCTTACTCTATCTCCAAAAATCATGGTGATAAAATAAACTACTGGGGTTTATGGTTCTTTGCAGTTGGAGACAGTAAGGATGATCTTTGGAAGGAGTGGCTTAACTTCCCAAAGATTCATTGGGCATCCAGGAATCATAGGTGAACATTACAAAGGAGAAATTAAAACTATGGCCTATGTAAAAAGAGAGACGCAACTGAACACAGGTGATAGGATGGGTCAGCTGTTACTGTTTCCCCACAAGGCAGAGCTGCTCCAGTAGAAAGACCAGAGGGTTTCGAGGTCCTGGAAGACAGCGTTCTGGTAAACAGCTGTTACTGATCAGAAGCTAAAATTTAAAACTGCAAGTTTTGGTGGATACAGGAACTGATGTCACTATCATTTCACAAAAAAACCTTGGAATTCAGAATGGCCTCTTCAAGAGTTTTATACCCAGTTTCTAAGGTTTGGAAGTTCTCTCAGATAAAACAGTGTGTGATGGGTTAAATGTGTGGGACTGGAAGGTCAAAAAGGAAAGTTAAAGCCTTATGTGGCTGACATGCCCATAAATTTTGGGGGAAGATATCTTTTACAACAGTGGGGTACTCAGATTAATGTTCCTGCAATCCCCAGAAACAGCCCACGGTGAAATAAAGGGTGAGAAAAAGAAGAATCCAAAAAGTAGGAAAGACCAGCTACAGGCAGAAAAGAAACAAAGGGGGATTAGATTCAAGGATCTCGTTCTCTCTGTCTCTGTCTGTCTCTGTCTCTGTCTGTCTCTGTCTCTGTCTCTCTCCTCTCTTTGTTTCTTTCCCAGGGGGTGAAATGGGGGAGGGGGATATAGATAAAGGGCGGAAGAAAGAAGAAAAGAAGAATCCACAAAGAAGTGAAGACTGGCTACAGGGTAATATTGTCAACTTAGAATTATCAAGAAGCCATAACTCTGGGTGAGTCTGTGAGACTGAATTGATGTCCCTGAATGTGGACCTCTGAGCTGAGGTCCAGGACTGGACAAGGAGAAGGCAAGCTGAGTCCAGCACTCATCCCTCTCTGGTTTCCAACTTCAGAGGCAAGGAGAGCCTTACACTCCTGCAGCTCCATCTGGAGCTGTTCTCTCTGCCATGCCTCCACCTCCCCCAGGCTGACTCAAATGCATGCCAAAGCAAACCTTTCCTACCTTAGATTGCTCTTGTTGGGTATTTTGACCCACAATGGGGAAAGTAACGCAGCACTCGGCACAGAGGATGAACAGACAAATCCCATACCTGATATATCCAATACAGGAGATATACTTCTACAGATCAAAGGTTGAAAATGTGGGAACTACCAAGAACAGTTCATCATATTAAAGTGGTAAAGTCATCATCCCTAACCGTGACTCAAAACTAGAAGCCATAGAAGAAGCCGAGGATGCCAGGCGTGGTGAGGTACACCTTTAATGCTAGACCTCAGTAAGCAGAGGCAGGAGAATGAGTTTGAGGACAACCTGGTCTATGTAGTTAAGACTCTCTCGAAACAAAAACCAAAACTCTAATGAAGTAAAATCTAAATAATCAAGCCAAATCTTCTACATGATGCATGAAGACACTGGCACACAAATCAGAAGGCACAGAACACTGGGGAAATTTTCAATTGATAGCACACATAAGAGAGCTAATGCATTTAATATATAAAGAACACTTACACATGAGTAAGAAAAAGACAATTACCCTGCTACAGTTTGTAGAAGGTTTGGGTGTCCCCTATATCACCATGGGTTGGTTTTCATGAGGGTCGAAGAACTGAAAGGTTCTAGAAGCCTTTAAGAATTAGCACAGGGTGGTGGTAGCACACACCTTTAATCCCAGCACTCAGGAGGCAGAGACAGGCAGACCTCTGAGTTTGAGGCCAGCCTGGTCTACAGAATGATTTCCAGAACAGCCAGGGCTACAAGGAGAAACCCTGTCTCAAAAACCAAACCAAATCAAACCAAAAGAAGTAGGCAAGGTGTGGTGGCATTCACCTTTAATCTTAGTTCTTGAGAACCAGAGGCAGGTGGATCTCTTGAGTTAGAGGCCAGACTAGACTACTGAGATTGTTTGCTTATTTATTAATTTATTTATCTTATTAATTTTGTTTTGTTTTTCTTTCAAGACAGGGATTCACCATCATGCTCTGCTTGCTTAAAACAAAACAAACCAAAACCAAAACCAAACCAAACCAACCCAAAAACCAACGTGAGCCTAGGGCCAGCAAGATGGCTCTGTAGGTAAGGTAAAGCATGTGCTGCACAAACCCTACGACCTAGACCACCTCAGAACCCAGGTAAAGATGGAAGGAGAGAATGAACCCTAAATAGTTGTCCTTGGATTGTCAAGTGCCCACGATGGTGCCTGTACCTGCACTCACACATCATATACACTTTGTTTTTTAGAAGGGGAGCTTGGGCTGGGCAGATGGCTCAGTAGATAAAAGATCAAGGTACCACTCAGAGGATCTCAGTTCAAGTTCACAGAATACATGTTAAAAAACCAGGATGCATTGTCTGTGCCTGTAACTCCAGTGCTGTGCAGGGTGGAGACTGGGATGCTGGGGCTGGGTACTGTGTAGCTGTAAGGTCAGTGAGAGACCCTGATTCAAGGCAAAAAGATAGAATGGCAGAGCAGGACACCCGACATCTTCCTCTGGCCTCTGTACATTAGTGGGCATGCATACCTGCACACATACAAGCAAGCATAAGTAACACACACACACACACACACACACACACACACACACACACACACGGGGTGGGGGTTGGTGAGATAGATAGAGACAGAGAAAAAGGGGAGGTTGGCTACAGGAGATCGTTGGGTCACTGTCACTGGAAACCCTCAAAGGAGACTAAGGAATTTCTTCTATGACAGCTAAGTAGTTCTTGGAAGACTGTCACAGAGGAAGTCTAGATGCACCCAGTGTCTGCATCCTGGTCTATCTGCATCCTGTCTGCTTTTGCATGCATTTCTGCCATTGCAAACTGTCAGATTCAAGGGGATGGGGGTGGGGAACAAAACAAACAAAAACCCCCAAACAAACAACCCTGTAAGAACTGAGCCGATGCAGGCATCATGCCTCTGGAGGATCCTCAAAAGTTCCAGGTTTACTCCACCTCTGTGGCCCATGTTGAGGATTTTGTAAGAATGGTAACAGCAGACTAGGTGTCCTAGTTAGGGTTTCTACTGCTGCGATAAAACACCATGACCAACATGAGCAACTTGAGGAGAGAAGGGTTTATGTCAGCTTATAGCTCGTAGTCCATACCAGGGAAGTCAGGGTAAGAATTCAAGGCAGAAACCTGGAGACAGGGATTGATGCAGAGGCCATGGAGGAGTGTTGCTTACTGGATTGCTTAATTTGTTTTCTTATATCATCCAGGATCACCAGCCCAGGGGTGGTGGCACTGCCTACGGTGAGTCAGTCTGGTGGGGACATTTTCTCAATTGAGATCCTTCCCGAATGCTCTACTTTGTGTCAAGTGTCATACAGCTAGCCAGCATACTACTGTGTATACATGCATACATATATAATATATATTATATATATATGTAAGGTGTGGTAGCTTATTGCTTGTATTGGGAGGCTGAAGAATAAGGAATGCCAAGAGTTCAAGGCTAAGCTAGACCACACAGTGAGAGCTCAGGACACCCTGTCCCCAAATAAAATAAAAATAAATAAATAAATAGACTGGGTCTGTAGTTCTGTGATGGATATAGTTATGCATAGGGCCCTGGGTTCAATCCTCAGTACTACCAAAATACTAAATAAATAAAATAAAAGTGTATATATATATAAAAGTGTATATATATATATATATATATATATATATAAAATTCATATATATAAATGAATGATAGCAGAGGCAGGCAGATCTTTGTGAGTTCAAGGCCAGCCTGGTCAACAAATCGAGTTCCAGGACAGTCAGGGTTGTTACACAGAGAAACCCTATCTCAACAAAACAAACAAACAAACAAACAACAACAAAAAACCAACCAACCAAACTCCAAAAACAAAACAAAACAACTAAAAATATGGCTAAAATTTCAGTGGGTCTTCTGGAAGAACGATGCACGCTCTTTAATGACTACGCTATCATTCCAGCTCCTAAAACCTGTTTTGTTTTTCCCCCCTTTCAATGGAAAGGCTATTAGAGGGAAATAACGTAACGTTTTGTGTAACGCCAGAGCACGGTGGTGGGGAATTAAGAAATGTGTACTTATTTATTAGGTAAGTAAGAAGAGAGCTGCCAGAACGCAGCCTGTCTCAGAGGCTACCCTCCAAGTTTTTGCGCTCACATTTTGTTATCAGGGTCAAGCCAGGTTCACATTCCCAGGCTGGGGAACACTCCTATCCTGTCCCTCAGAGGTTCACTTAATTGTCTGGTAAACTGGTAAAAGAATGTAAAACTTGCTGTTATCTTAACCAAGGTGCCTAAGTTGTAAAAATATATAACCAAAGCCTGTCAAGCCCACATTAACTGCATGCAGCTGATCAGCTCCTTTGTTCCCTTATCACCCTGAGCTCCGGACCAAAAGTCTAGGAGAGTGAACTGAGAGCCTTGGATTCCCAACCCAATGTCTAAAAGGATGAATTTAAGGCCTTTAAGCCAGGTGTTCCAGAGGAAGCTCAGTCTTCAACCAACACTGCCAGGCTTTAATGTCAAAATATGCCCGGAAGACCCTGCAGCTCACCCAAGCCCCTCCTCCTTTTGCACTTTTCCCCTTTAAAAATGCAATACAGCTTCTTTGGTGATGTGGTTCAGATCCCAAACTGGCCACCTCCCGATTGCTCAGAAAATAAAGCTTTTGTTTTGAAGTTTCTGTCTCTGAAGTGAGTTTTCTCAGCTTCCATCCCAAACTCAACAAGTAGAGTGGTTCACACTGTAATCTTGGTATTCAGGGAGGCTGAGACATCATTGAGTTCAAGGATTCTTTGGACTACATTTGAGTTTCAAACCAGCCTGGGCTAAAGCGAGATCATTCCAAACAAATCCCAAAACTGTGTATATGTCTCACTTTAGGACTTCAACTTTCTTTGAGGGTTAATAACAACCTTGCCCTTGGCAGGAGACCAAACATTTGTTTCAGTTTAGTAGTACAAAGTTTCTTTCTTGGTTACATTCTGTCCTGTTTATTATAACTGCCAGCCTTGAGGTCAGAATTGTTTTTATTTGTGTTTTCCAATCTCATTCAGCAGCTGCTGGTAAACTTGTTGCTTGTTGTTGTTGTTGGTGGTGGTGGTTTTTTTAAGACAAGGTCTCACACTGCAGCTCTGGCTGTCCTGGAACTCACAATGTAGATCAGGCTAGCCTTGAACTCAGAAAGATCCACCTGCTTCTGCCTCCCCAGGGCCGGGATTAAAAGCATGTGCCACGCCAGGGCTATACAGAGAAACCCAGTCTCGAAAAACTAAAATAAATAAATAAATAAATTGGGGGAAAAAAAAAAAAAAAAAAAAAAGGCAGGTGCCACTAAGCGCATACACTCTTAACTACTAAATCATCTCTCCAGCCTGTTTTATTTTTGAAATGGGGTCTCTTGTAGCTTAGGCTATTCTCTGATTTGCTACTTTGTCAACGATAGCCTTAAACTCCTAATTCTCCTGCCCCTGTCTTTTATAGTGCTGGGATTATAAGCATAAAACACTAGGTTGGATTTTCCCCCTTTCCTACCCTCCCTTTTCCTCCTCCCCTCCTCCTCCTCCTCCTCCTCCTCCTCCTCCTCCTCCTCCTCCTCCTCCTCCTCGACAGGGTCTCATGATTCCAGGCTGGTCTACAATTTACTAGATACCTGAGACTGGCCTTGAGCCCTCAATCTTTTTGTACCCTTTGGGATAGGCATTTTTATAAGAAGATTCACAGTTTGAGGCCAGTCTCAGCGACATAGCCAGCCCAGGTCTAGAAAACAAAAGCTAATCCAAATGTAAGGTCCAGCAAAGAAGCTGACATAGGTTGTATGTGTATGTATTAAAGACATATCCCCAGTCCTCCCAGGAAGTGTAGGTCAGCTCTTATTATCTGGACGTTTCCTGTGTCAGTCTATTTAGGTTTCTTTTTGAGAGCGACCCAGTTTGGGGTAGTCAAGATATCTCTCTTGTCTCAACTCTCTACCTACACTTTTCCATATTAATATGTGTTTTTCACTTACCAAAGGGGAGGGGACCAAAGATTCTGTAGCATCAAGCAATTTAAAAGTAAGGAAGAGAAATCAACCAAGCGCATTCCTGCACCTCTCAGGCAGTGAGTGACCTTACCCACCTCCTCTTTAGAGATAACTATCAAGAGCCAGGCAGTCAGAAAGGCTCTAGCTGCATGCCTTGCTGCCCAATAGGAATGCCCTTACCTGTTCAAGAGGAGGCCTTGGTTTCTTTAAAGGACAGTCTCCTGGGCCAACCAGAGGTCTCTAGAGGTGACTGCCACCAATTGGACTCAAGAGGGAGGAAAGTTCGGGGTTGCACCTGCGTAGGGTGAGTCACTCATCGGAGCTCCCTCTCTCTTCACCAATCGGAACTCGGGGCAGCCGGGCGCCGCCCACCGGGAGTGGAGAGAAAGGCGGGCCGGGCTGAACCTGGCTGCTAGAGTCCAGGCTTGGGCAGTGGATCGCGAGGCTGTTCCCATCCGAGTTGCTGCTCCAGTCGCGTCGGGATTGTAACTGTAATGGGCACCGAGGGGAAAGCCGGGAGGAAACTGTTGTTTCTCTTCACGTCTATGATCCTGGGTGAGTTCCCAGAGATTCTGGGTCCGGTGAGAGGTTGGAAGAGGGCGATCCCCACGCGCCTACGAGAAGGGAGGAGTCCAGAAACCTGCCTGCCTGCCTCGCCCTAGGAGTCCACTTTTCCGCCCGGGTCTGGTCACTCTCCATTCCCCTCCCCCACTCGGAGACTGGCTGGCTCCCCTCCCCCAAGCCGGTGATCTGACCCTACCTCCCACTCAGTGCCGGTAGTACCCTCTCTGCAGATGCACCAAAGATAACCGGGGGAGGGTCCGTGGTTCTGGGTCTCCCCTAACGACCTGAGGACTCTTCCCACACGCAAATATCTCGCTAGCCATTCCCCTCCATAGTATGCTTCTGGGAAGGTCTATCCTGCCCCTCCGACATCCTCGGATGTCTCAGAGAAACCTTGAGCCTCTCACCCGGGCTCCCTTCGCTCAAGTGTCCTAGAAGGAAATGTAGTGGGGAGGGGCTGGGGGATAGGGAAGGTTTCTTTTCTTGGCGTTTGTAGACGGCTCTCTCCCTCTTGTTAAGTTGTAGACCTTCTTGGATTAATGCTGAGGTTCAGCGTCTGAAGAAGAAATGAATTCTCAAAAATTTCTTCGATTCAGAATTCCTTTCTTAACTAGCTAGCGAGGAGTCCTTAATTAAGGTTGTTGACTGAGTGAGGATTCCCTGGGGGAAGAGTAGGTCTATTGGTTGGCTGGATCTCCTTAGAGCCAGAACTCTGCCCTCCCCCTTGCCCGGAATGAGAGTTTTTTGTTTCTTTGTCGACTCCTTTTCCTGAGAAACAACCAGGCTCGCATGCTGGGGCATGACTGTCTCGAGGTGTGTTTGTATGAGGTTGAGTGTGAGGTTGGTTGGTTTGTTCTCTTGGTCAATGTGTGTCAGCACCTGTATATTTATCTGTCTCATTTCCCCGGCCACCACCCTTCGGAGCTGAGCGCCAAACCCAAGGACTTGGGTGTGCTATGTCTGATTCTTGAGTGTCACACACTGCTGTTTTGTTGGAAGGGTTCCGTATGAATCTAGTTCCCTTCAAGGTTCGTATTTTAGAGAGGGTAAAGGAAATTAACCATTACAGGCAGTATTGCTGCTTCTAAAGGCAGTTCGTCTTGATACCTTTTTGGAGGGCAAACATAAGACTCCTTCCCCAAGATGGAGAGATGGATCCCTTGTTTCTCATTACAACTGTAAACCCTTGGAGTGGCCTAGACAATGGGTGAGTCTACTTCTGTCCATTGTACAGATAAGGAAGTGGGTCTAGAGAGAGGAAATGACCTTTCCAGTTTATGAAAGAGTAGAAGCTGGGGATGGAACCGGAGTCCTCTGCTTCCCATTCCTGGAGATCCAGCATTGCAGGCATGAGGTGTAAGAACTATCTAAACTACTGTTTTGGAATCAGCTGTCTTGTTATTAAAACAAATCCCTTCCACTGGAGTCCTCTCTCACTTCACCTTTGAATTCTGTTTCTCTGGTTGCCCTGTCCGGGCCAACACTTGTTTCAGTTTTGTTCATTTCTTACATGGTAAGCCACACCCACATTCCTGTTTTGTGTACAGTTTCCTCTGGATCAGAGACTGCAGTTGTTAGGTAAACTCCCGGAGCTGCTTCCTTCCAACCCCTTCCCTCCTTCCTTTTCCCTCCCCCTAATTTCCTATGCTGACTCTAGCACACGCTACTGAAGAAAGGATTGCGCTACTGAAGAAAGGATTGCGACAAGATCATTTTGAGCAAGCAGCCTTGGTTCAACCGAGGCCTGAGGTGGTGCATTTGCTTGGCAGGGCAGTGGGTCCTAGGGAAATCACATGTAGGGGTGGCGGTAGGTGGGAGTACACCACCCAGTGCAACTTTGAAATCAAGGTAGGCCTGGGGGAGGGGAGTGGTTTGGTTAGTGCAAATGAGGATGGAAATGTCAGGCTGGCCACCTCATCTGGAGTTCTTCTGGCTTTGCTTTTTCCTGTCTTGTGACCTTAGGCTAGTAGCGTAGCTCAGTCTTTTCTGCTATAAAACAGAAGTAATAATACTTGTCCTCCACATGCCATGAGGATCAATAGAGATAATAGCTACATTACGTACACATGAAGGGATTTCTGTTGCACAGCTATTACCCCTTTGGATTTTGTGAGGGTGCAAGAATGCTGTCCTTAGGAGGCTAGGTCAAAGGAAGCAGGAAATGTTCCCAATACAGGGCTCTATTTTATGATTACTAAGTTTTAAAGTGAGGGCTCTTGTGGGGGCATCTGGTATGAAGCACAAAAAGCTTGCCCAAGTGTTCTTTGCTTCCTGAGAAAGGGCGAGAAGTTAAGTAGGAGCCCAGCCCGCTAAGTGGACGCTAAGTGGACGACTGCTCCAGCCTGAGCTACTCAGTGAGGAGGATACACAGACCGGGAGAGCTGAGCCTGGGGAGTGTGACTGGTGACCCAGAATGCTGTGTTTCATTCCCTAGAGAACCTGAACTTGGAAAACGTTCAGCTACAAGCAGGGGCCAGCGGATAGGCCAACTTTTATTGTATCCGGAAGGGAGGAAAGTAAGTCAGGGTTGGGATGCAGACATTTTCTCTGCCCCCTCTCACCTTACCTTATACACACACACAGACACTCTCTCGAATGAACACGCCCACCACTTCCCTACTGGGTTTTGGTCAGAACTGGGATGTCACCTGCTGGTGTTTCTGAAGAAAACCCTCTGGGGTACTTCTAACATTTGGTCAGGAGCAGACTTCCCCCAAAACTGTGGATTGGTAAGTCATACTACTGTTTCCTCCTGGGGAAATAATCTTCCCTTGAAGCTAGAAACTAGTAAGTGGCCACCCCTAGGAGGAGGAAATGCTGGGCAGGACTCCAGCCAGCCGGCTAAGCTTTGGAAGGCTTTCACCGGTGACGACGCATCTCCAGCATCTTTGTGACCTGGGCTTGTCAAGGGACCCCAGCCGTGTTCTCCTTTGGGCAGAGCTGCTATGATTCCAAAAATTGTTTATTCAAACGCTTTGGTTGACAGGGTTTGAGATTCGAGATCTATCAAAGGGTGGAGTAGCTCCCTCTCACTCAGTTCTTGCCCCGAAACTTTACCTGGCAGAGTTTCTTCTGTATATTTTTGTACTGCTTTGTTATGCAAATGTAAATGATGCTTACAGTGCACTTTAGATTACATCTTGAAAAACCAAGATATAATATAGCCTGGAGATTTTTCTTATTCTTTTCTTTTCTTTTCTTTCTTTCTTTCTTTCTTTCTTTCTTTTTTTTGTTGTTCTTTTGAGATAGGGTCTCTGTGTAGCCTTGACTGGCCTGAAATGTGCTGGGTAGACCAGGCTAGTAGTTTTACTTCTTTTTTTTTTTTTTTTTTTGTTTTTTGAGACCGGGTTTCTCTGTATAGCCCTGGCTGTCCTGGAACTCACTCTGTAGACCAGGATGGCCTCGAAATCAGAAATCCACCTGCCTCTGTCTCCTGAGTGCTGGGATTAAAGGCCTGAGCCACCACTGCCTGGCTCAGGCTAGTAGTCTTGAACTCACAGAACTCGGACTGTGTTTTGTTTTTTTTCACTCTGGTATTATAGGGGCTATGCCGTTGGCTGCTTGGATCTGTCACAGTCAACACACAGCTGGAATTCACAGGGGAGGGTGCTCACATGCTCTCTCCCAAACCCCTAAAGGTAGATTGAAGTGCTACCCACATTTTATATGGTGAGTTAGGAAGTAATGGGGCTCAATTTTCACATCTGTTGGATTTGAGACTAGGGAATCTCAGAACTCAGGCTCAGCTAGGAGTCCAAAGCAAAGGTTAAATGAGAAAGAAGTTTCTCAGGGTTGGGAGGAAGCTGTGGGTAGCAGTGTGAGCAAATGTATATTGGGGTTTTCCAGGCACTGAAACCCTGGAATTCATCTGCCTGGGACTCCCTGATAAGCAGAGTTTCTGTCCAAAGTCCAGCTTGTGTCATTTGTTTTACGGTGTGAGGGTGGGACTAGAGGAAGCAGCTGGCTGGCAGGAAGTTTGATGCCAGGTCCCTTGAGTGAGTACTGTCCTGGCAGGCATGACTATCCTTCCCAGTGGGAGAGATGGGGGAGGGGTCTGAACAGGTAAAACTGGAAAGTCTGCAAAAGGTAGGAGGGAGCCACGGAGTAAAAGTCGTTCCTCCCCCCAACCCCCACTGTAGTGATCAATTTCTGCCATCTTCAGAGCGTAGAGCTTTGTGGTAGGACTCACACAGTCTTCCTGTTGCCCAAGCATTCTGTATCCGGTCACTCCAAACAACCTCCGGGAAGCTTTTGTTCATTATATTGATATATGTTCTGAAGTTCACATGCCTAGGTGTGAAGTATGGTGGTGTTCATAGAGAGGAGAGAACCAGAGACTGACTGGCTGTCTGGCGTCTCTCTTGTTCAACTTCCTTCTTTTTTAGAAACCAAACTAGATGCTCAAAAGCACCTTGAGGAATATTCTAATAGTTTACGGGATGTTGTCTAAAGAGAAAACAAAGGGCTTCCTATTAAAACAGTAGAAGGAAGTAGCTGGTCTGCCTTGGGCTGGATGCTCTTGTCCAAAAACATGGTTGTTGTTGTGGGTGGGGGGTGGGGGTGGGCTCTGTTCGGTGTCTGAAGTCTCCAGCCTCAGTATCTGGCTTCATGGCAGTTCAGAGACGATCTGCAGCTAGAGCCTGGGAGAAGGATTGAAGCAGACTTGTTTCTTTGTTTCCAAAAGCTAACGAGTGTGATCCCCATCTGGAATACACAGCTGGGCTGTCCACAAAGCACAGAATGCCTTCACAAAGCACAGGATGGGAGTGAGAGACAGGCAGTGATTTTTGTGCTGGGTGTGGTAGCATGGGTCAGTAATGTCAGCAAGCTGAGGCTGAGGCAGGACTTCTAAATGATTTCTTTAACGGTGCCTTTGTATCCAGTGCATTCTGATCCTGCCCACATTTCCCTCCCCGCCTTTATCCTATTTTTACAAAATTTCCTTCCCGATTCCATAGCTTTCCTTTTATTTTTTTAAAGGACTAAATTTTTTTCCTGTTTTTTTGTTTTGTTTTTTGTTTTTGTTTTTTTCTGAGACAGGGCCTATCTGTGTAACATCCCTGGAGGTCCTGGTACTCGGATTTATCGTAGACCAGCCTAGCTTTGAACTCACAGAGATCTGCCTGCTTCCTCCCAAATGCTGGGTGGATTAAAGGCATGCACCACCTCGCCCGGCCTAGAACTACATTTTTTAAAATTTCATTTTGTGTGTGTGTATGTGTGTGGAGGTCAGGGAAGAACTTGTGTGAGTTGGCTTTCCTACCGGGGGATTGAACTAAGATTGTCAAGTTTGACGCTGCATCGTTACCTGCTGAACCATCTCACCGACTCTCTGTTCTGCTTTTGTTCTGTGATACACTGAGTTTAATCAAGGCCTTTCCGGTGGTGAGACAAGCTATTGGTTTCTGAGTAATGCAGCTGTGGCAACACAGACAGCATCTCCTCCAGTAACTACTGAGGGAGTGCTGGGAGGCCAGAATCTCCTCCCCATCCCTGACCAAATCTCAGTGGGTCCGACTTGCACAGGCAAACACTGCTAGCTGCCTTTTCTCATGAAACAGCTGTGCCACGCCTAGAAGACAGCCTTTCATGACCCTTTCATGACCCTCCTCCGCATCCTCCAGCTGGTACAGTTTTTAAAAATCAGTTTGTGAAATTATTTCTTGTAGTGTGTATGTGTGTGGTTGTAATGTGTCTGGGTCGGCTGTGGAGTGTTCCTTTTCACTTCCTGTCATATGGGACTTAGGGATTGGATTCAGGCTTGGGAGAAAGTGTCTTTACATGTCTCACCAGCTTAACCCCTTTAATGTTCTTTTCCACACCCCTTTCTGTGATGTCCTCAGAGCCTTAGGGATGATTGATGGAGATGCCCCATGTAGAGATGAACACTCAATAGTCATTTATTTTCAGGATCTCGATCTGTTGTTGTAAGTCTTTAACCACCATCAGCTGCAAAAGGAAGTTTCTGTGGCTAATATAAACAGGAGACTGTTGCATAGCATGCAGGGCTCATGGCCTATGGCCTGTGACTGCTCCAGCCTATTCTTTTGATGGAGTCTGTGGTACTGGGTATAACCTCCCTCCTGTGGAGTGGTCCTCTGATGTACTCAGAATGTAGTTGGTTATCCCTATAGTGGCCGTGCCATTATTACATCAGTGGGCATGGTTTGATTGGCAGGTTGGGATTACAGCACACAAGATCCACAGCTCAGTAACACCATTGATTATTTTACATTTCCAGTCATCTATGCAGTACCTTTCAGCATGTGAAAGTCAGACAGCAGGGAGGAAGCTTCTAATTCACCTCCAGCTTGATTTTTCTGTTTTGCAGTCAAAATATGTTGTGTCTTTTATGTTTGTTTGTTTTTGTTTTTCGAGACAGAGTTTCTCTGTGTAGCCCTGGCTGTCCTGGAACTCAGTAGATCAGGCTGGCCTCGAACTCAGAAATCCGCTTGTCTTTGCCTCCCAAGTGCTGGGATTAAAGGCGTGTGCCACCATTGCCCGGTCTGTGTTGTGTCTTTTAACAGTGGGTCTTACTGTCTAGTTCTGGTAGGCAGCTAAGAGCAATGGGAATACCCTTCATAGTTTTAGGGCCCATGGGACTGCCTGACCAATAATTCATAAGGAATTGTTATGCATGTTTGGCACTGAGATTCCTAGTTAATAATCCATGGCTTCTGGAATGTGCGTTATCCATCTTTGCCTCTATTTATATTTTTTATTGGTTTATTTCCTTTATGGGTATATGAGCATATGTATTTGGGTCCCCAGGGCGGCCAGAATTGGCATCAGATTCCCTGGAGCTAGAAATATACAGTCAGTCGTGAGCCACATGACTGGGTATTGGGAACTTGAACTTGGGTCCTTGGCAGAAGCAGTAAGTTCTCTTATCTGCCAAGCCACCTATCTCTTCAGCCCCTAAGCTGGAGGGTGAGTCGGGGAGAAAAAGAAAGAGGAGGGGAGGAGGAGAGGAGAAATTAAACAAAACAAAACAAAACAAAAAACCCCGGGGTTGGAGAGATGGCTCAGTGGTTAAGAGCAGTGACTACTCTTCCTGAGTTCAATTCCCAGCAACCACATGGTGACTCACAACCATCTGTAATGGGATCTGATGCCCTCTTCTGGGTGTGTTTGAAGAAAGTGACAATGTACTCATGTACATAAAATAAGTAAATAATCTTAAAAAAGAAAAACAAACCCCCAAACCCTACTAAAGTGATAGAAGTGCAGTTGGTTTTGTTGGAGTCTGTTTATAATCTCAGCACCAGGAAGCCTGAGGCAGGAGGACAGTGAGTTGGAGTCCTGTCTGTGCTACATACAGTGACTCACTCTCAAAAACAAGAGTGACAACTTGCTCCAGGTAGAAAAATGGGAAACTAAAGGACTACAGAGAAAAACCACATGTACTTTTACTTAAAGACTTGCTGTTCTTTCATTCTAAGTTTCTATGAATGATTGCCATGCGTGCATACATTGAAGCTTAAACTGGTCGGTGGTAGCACTTCCCTTTAATCCCAGAACTTAGAAGGCAGAGGCAGGCAGGCAGATCTCTGAATTTGAGGCCAGTCTGTTCTACAGATAGAGTTCTAAGACAGCCAGGACTAGATAGACCCTGTCTCGCTTGGGAAAAGAACAAACAAAAACAAAAAATGAAACTTAAAGGGCACATGCCCTTAATCTCAGCATTCAGAAGGCAGAGGCAGGCAGGTCTCTGAGTTGGAGGCTAACCTTTTCTACAGAGTGAGTTCCAGGACAGCCAGGGCTACATAGAGAAACCATGTCTCAAAAACAAACAATAAAAACCTTGAACAAGGTCTATTGTATTATATGACTATGCCATAATTTAGCTATTTACTTTTTTTTTTTTTAAGATTTATTTATTTTATGTATGTGAGTACACCGTCACTCTTCAGACACACCAGAAAATGGCATTGGATCCATTATAGATGGTTTGTGAGCCACCATGTGGTTGCTGGGAATTGAACTCAGGACCTCTGGAAAATCAGTTCTCTTAACTGCTGAGCCATCTTTCCAGCCCCCTAGCCATTTACTTTTTATGGAGATATTTTTGTTTCTTTTGTTTTTTCCCTGTTCCATTTAACAATAAATAACTGTTATATATTAATCTTTAAACTTACCTTTAATTATGGGGGGAAAGAGGGATCAAAGGACATTTGACCTAGATCTTGAAGAGTAGATGGGTTTTCTTTGTTTGGGCTGTGGAGTTTTGGAATGTCACAAATGGAAATGGACAGACTTGGCAAGATACGGCTTGTGGGTTTAAGAGCACTGGCTGCTCGTTCACAGGACCTGTATTTGAGTTCCAGCACCCACATTGCAGCCCACAGCCATCTCTAACTCCAGTTCTAGGACATCTGATGCTCTCTCTGCCCTCTACAGGCATATGCTACATGGATGGTACAGATATACATACAGGCAAAATACCCATATACATAAAATAAAAACAAGATAATAAGACATGGAGCCAGGCAGTGGTGGCGCACGCTTTAATCCCAGCACTCGGGAGGCAGAGGCAGGTGGGTTTCTGAGTTCGAGGCCAGCCTGGTCTACAGAGTGAGTTCCAGGATAGCCAGGGCTACACAGAGAAACCATGTCTCGAAAAACAAAACAAAACTACTACTAATAATAATACAAATACATGGGGTGGGTGGTAGCGCAGTGATAGATCCCTTCCCTTCCCTGCATCAGGTGCCAGGCTCAGTCCCCAGTCCTGCCAAAATAAATGCAAACAAACAAAACCCAAAAGAATTGGACAGGCCTAAGACCCTTACTTTCTTATGAGGCAACTCTTCTAAGCCTCGGTTTCCTCATCTGTGAAATGGGATGAGAGTCTGGGGGGGGTAGCTGAATCCTTGCTGTGCAGCCATGAAGACCTGTATTTGATTTGGAAAAGCAGTTTGCCGCAGCTCTTCTGTTATTATTTCTTAGATGGCTGTGATTTCCAGGGTTAGTTACACAGTCTGTGTCACAGGTCCTTGTCTTCACTTCTGAAGTTTTGGCTACCTGTGGTCAAGCTGGGTTTGAAAATATTACAAGGAAAATTCCAGAAATAAAGAATACATGAATTTGGGGTGGGTTTTGTTTTTAAATATTTATTTTATGTATAGGAGTACACTGTAGCTGTAAGGGCATCAGATCCCATTACAGATGGCTGTGAGCCACCATGTGGTTGCTGGGATTTGAACTCAGGACCTCTGGAAGAGCAGTCAGTGCTTTTAACCCCTGGGTCATCTCTCCAGCCCCCTTGTTTATATTTTTGAAACATAGTTCACAGTGTGTTACCATTATTTTATTACTAGTTACTGTTATTAATCTTTCATTGTTTCTAATTTATGAATTAAGCTTTATCATAGCTATGCACATGTAAGAAAAACCATCGAAAGTTTTGGGTTTACTGCTTTTTTTGGTTTCAGGTGTGGGCGGAACATTTTGGATTGGGTCTCCTGAGGGTAAGGATTGGGGGTGGGGAGAACACACCAGCTAGATAGCTCTCCTGAAAAACAGTCTCCTAGGTGGCACATGCCTGTAATACCAGGACTCTAGAAACAGAAGCAGGATTGCCAAAAGTTTGAGACCTGCATGGTGTAAGTACTGCTTTGGACAAGCCAGGGGCTGCAGAAACCCAGTGTGTGTGTGTGTTTGTGTGTGTGTGTGTGTGTGTGTGTGTGTGTGTGTGTGTGAAGGAAATCATACTCTCATGGAACTATGTGGAGACTGACTTAGTTGATAATAGTTTGTGATTGTTCTGTTTCCTGCTCCCTTACTCTCGTCTGCGTCTCTTGTTCATGTCCTCCTGCCTTCCTGCTACCGGTCCTCGGTGTCTCCCGGACATCTTTGCTCTGGTTTTCTTGGGCCCTTTTCCTCCCTGGGCTCATATTTCTTCCTCATCTGTTACCTCAGTTCACCTTTAATGTTTATTTGAACATTCTTCACGTTCTGATAGTGTGCGCCACTGTTAACTGATATCAGTGCTCTCCTTCCTCCTGTCTCTTTTTCTCCATCTCTCTTCTCAGTCTCTCTCCTTCCCTCCTTGTGCAGCCAGGCGAGTGCTCTGCCACCATAGTGCACTCTTCAGCCTCCGCCCTCCAGTTTCTGGCTTTGTGTTTGCCTCTCCATTTGGCCATGTTTCTTCTTGTAGTCTATCTGATTTTCCTCCCTCCCTCCCCCTTGTTTTGAGACATGGTTTCACTCAGTAGTCCAAGTTGGCCTGCACTCACCCTGGTTTCCCAAGACCTTCCTAGCTCCTCTTTCCTCTGAGTCTGGTTCTCAGCCTTGGGTCTTGATCCTTTCACAGGGTCAGCTAAGATCATTAAATTACATTCATAACGGTAGCAAAATTACAGTTATGAAGTAGCAGTGAAAATAATGTTATGGCTGGGGGTCACCGCACCACGAGGAACTGTATTAAAGGGTCACAGCATTAGGAAGGTTGAGAACCACTGCTCTAAGTTATATTTCAGGTACACCCGTTTATTACAGAAATATAGAACATATGGCAAAAGAGCTCAGATATTGGAGACTGCCAAGTGGAATCATTCTTAGAGATTTTATAATTGCATGCTTGGGCTATTTTTATTATTGTAAATTTTATTTTATTTTAGAATTATTTATTTAATGTATATAGGTACACTGTAGCTGGCTTCAGACACACCAGAAGAAGGGCATCAGATCCTATTACAAATGGTTGTGAACCACCATGTGGTTGCTGGGAATTGAACTCAGGACCTCTGGAAGAGCAGTCAGTGCTCTTAACCACTGAGCCATCTCTCCAGCTCTCTTAAGTTTTATTGTTTAATCCTAATGCTCAGAAGCCGTAGGAAAGCTGCCCTTTGTGAATTCCAGGTGAGCATTGACTACATAGCAGTGGGTTGTGGGAATCATTTCATATGTTAATTTTATATTTTGGAGATATTTGTAGGCCAGTTCAGAATGATTTAAATTATCTTTTGGGATGCCACTATGTTACTTTTGATTGTTTCCCTTTAAGGTTAGGAGTAGCCCAGGCTTGCCTGTAACTATGTAGCTGAGGACAAGTGTCCTTGAACTTCCAATCCTCCTCCCTCTACTCCCAAGTACCTGGATTTCAGGTGTGAGCCTTCATGCCCTGCTGGCTTGGTTTTTGTGCTTTTTTTTTTTTTTTTTACATTTGCTACTTCATTTGCAGAAGGAAGAGAAAAATGTTAAGATTTATCTTTCTCTAGAAACCATGAGTCATATGGAAATATGTGGGTCATTATGTGAAATTTTGTCTAAAAAACAAAGGATCATCAAGAGGGCTTAGTGGGTAGAGGGGCTTGCAACCATACCTGTCAACTTGAGTTTGATTTCTGCGATCACATGGTGTTAAAAAAGAAATTGTTGTCTGAGCTTCATGTGGGCACATTGGCATGTGCATATCCGTGTACACACACAAGTAAATATACACAGGGTGGTGGGGATGGGTGTGTGGGGGGAATGTGTATTAGAGCCATTGACTGATACAGTATCATGTACCAGAACCAAATAATGTGAATTACAATTTTAGCTCTGCCACCCACTCGTTTTGTGACCTTGAACAAATTAATTTCTGTGGCCCACTTACTCACTAAAGACGAGAGCTATAATTGCATCTGTCTCATATAATTAGTGTAAGATTAAATTAATTAAATCACTGAAGGGCTTGGACTATCTGCCACATAGTGAATTTTCAGTTTGCTGTCATTGTTCCTTCAGTCAGTGGCTTTCCTGGTCATGCTCACGTGTTTACAGTTCAGATGTGACCAAGTCATGGGTAGAGCAAACTGATATGTTTCTTTGCAGGGATGTGGGTGCACCTGGAAACCAGAGGACTGCATGCTAGTTTGCTCAGGTTGCATAACTTATTAGAAATATTTTCACAGTTCTGGATGCTGGAAGTCTAAGATGAAGGCACTGGCTGGAATAGTTTCCCATGAGACCTCTCTCCTTGCCGGCAGATGGCTGTTCACGTGCCACACATTCCAAGTGTGCCTCTGTCTGTTACAGGGAGACCATTTGAGTTGGGGTGAAGCATCCAGTAGTAATCTCATTTTTAACATCATTGCTGGTTTAATGGCTCTGTCATAAGTTTGAGAATTTGGGAAACAGTGCAATCCAAACAACAACAGCCTTTTGAGGTTACCTCAGAAGCAGTGTACCGATCCTCAGTTTCCTTTTTGGCTGACCATACATGAAGGTTTTGTTGTTGTTCCTCTTGTCATGAAAACAGTGAACGTGTTGGGAATGGAGTCACCTCTTTTTCCTATTTTCCCCCCAAACAAAACCCACTTTTTAAGTGGTGACGACACATGCTTTGGGAGTAGGAAAGCAGAAGTTCTCATTTGTGGTTTGTTGTGATGTTTTGTTGTCTTTGAAACCTGGCCCCATGAAGCGGGCAGGCTGGCTTCAGGTGTACCAAGTGGCTAAGGCTGGCTTTGAACTCCTTATTCTCTCGCTGCTCCAGCCCAGGTACCAGGATACACGTGGGTGCCCCCGTGACTAGATTTCACTTGATTTAGAACCCCAAATGGATGAGGGCGAGAACGTATTTATTGATACTGGCTTTACCTCAGTAACCAAGTGGTAATACCTGACTCTCTTCTGAGACCCTGGTGAGTTTTCCAGTCCCCCCCCCCCCCCTTAGCTCTCACCTCACCTTTTCTGTTCCCATTCACTTGAGACAGCCAGACAGGCGTTTCTCTCTCTCTCCCACCTCTTGCTATTTTGGTTTTTTTGGGGGGGGTGGGCTGGGGAGGGGGTTTCAAGACAAGGTTTCTCTGTGTAGCCCTGGCTGTCCTGGAACTCACTGTGTAGACCAGGCTGGCCTCAAACTCAGAAATCTGCCCCCCTCTGCCTCCCAAGTGCTGGGATCAGAGGTGTGCTCCACCACTGCCCAGCTTATTTTGGATCTTGTATTAGAAGTTTTTCTGGCTCTTGTTCTACTCTTGGCTCTCTATGATTTCCCTGGAGCTCTGCAGGTACTGGTGTACACCCCTAGATGCAGGAACCAGCTTCTGCCAACGCGTGTGCAGCACCTGCAGGCTCATCACATCCCAGGTGCAGCCATCAGTCCCGTTTACAAAACAGTGGGAATTATGAATAGAGAATGTAAATATTGTTTCAAGAGGATTACATTTAAAATCACTTTGCAGTCTGGAGAGGTGGCATAAGCAAGCAGTCTCAGGCAGTCGCTCAGAATTCTAGCAGCCACTCAGAAGGCAGGGGCGAGAGGATTTCTGCAAGTTTGCAGGCAGCCTGGTCTAGACAGCCACTTCAAGGACAGTCTGGGCTACATAGTGAAATACTGTCTCAAAAAACTAAAACCCCTTTGGTTTTAAAATACAGAACTAAGGGGTCTGGAGAGGTTAAAAGCACTTGTTCTTATAGAGGACTGGGGTTTAGGTCCCACTTCTCCCATGATAGTTTACTACCGTGACTCCAGTAATTGCCCAAACAGCAGAGACCATGTCTGGTTTGTTAATCTAAATATTACTCAACCCCTAGCATAATTCCATAACTCCAGTTGCAGAGGATCCTGTGCCCTCTTTGGACATCTAAGTTTTAGGACTTGAGAGAGGCTTCATCCCTTAAGAACTGAATTTGGTTTCTGGTACCAGTGCTGGGAGGCATCTGTAACTCCAGCCCCAGGATCTGTTCCCTCTCTCTGGCCTCTGTGGAAACCCACACACATGTGTGTATACACAGATGCACACATAAGTTTTAGGAGCTGGGGATGTAGCTCCGGTGGTAGAAGGTTTGCCTAATGAATGAATGACGCCTTGGATTCATTTTCCAGTGACGCATGAAACCGAGCATGGTGCAGTATTCCTGTAACCCAGAATTCAGGAGGTGAAGGCAGGATGTACAGAAATTGGAGGCTAGCCTGGGCTGCATGAGACCCCATCCCAAACAAAACAAAAATAATAATTCTAGTTTTCTTCTCCTTGAAACTAGAACCTTTTTTAAAAATGTGTTAGTATTAAAATATTACAGAGGTTGGATTTTGAAACAAGGTTGTTTTGGTTTTTTCCTGCATTTGCTATACCCCCATCTGTCATTCCCATTTAAAAATTGGACTTGTTTTTGAAGATAAACCTCAACAATAGAGAGGAAAGTGAATGGTCTGCTATGACCCCATTTGTTTGTGTTCCATGCCACTCAGCAAACACATAGTATCAGGCACAATGCTAGGGGTTGAGTAATATTTAAATTAACAAACCAGACATGGTCTCTGCTGTTTGGGCAATTGCTGGAGAGTCATCGGACTGTATACATAATAGCACATAGTTTAGGACTTTTTTTTTTTCAAGACAGGACAGCCCTGGTTGTCCTGAAACTTACTCTGTAGACCAGGCTGGCTCTCAAACTCAGAAATCCAGCTGCCTCTGCTTCCCAAGTGCTAGAATTAAAGGCTTGAGAAATATTTCAGTGGTCTTTTTGCCGGGGATAATGAAAACATAGTGAAGAGGCCCTAGGAGGAATGGGGTGTGGCCGGTCATTTTCCCGGAAAGAGAAGAAGGGACTGGTGCCTACCAGATAATGAGGGAAAGGGTGTTTCCCATAGCAGAGGCAGCAAAGGCTGGGGCGGGGGGGGGGGGGGGGGGGGGGGGGGGGGATTGGGAAACAGCTGGGAAGTGGTTTTGTGCTGCCATTGGCCGAGCAGAGTGGGTGAGAAAATGGGACGCTTATCACAGCTCAGATAGGGCTGGAATTCTCTTGCTGGATATTTGCATTTTGACACCTAGACAGCTTAGTATCATCAAAAACTGGACAAAGGATTAGATCTTCCTTTGGGGCGTGGTTGTGGAAGGTTGAGGTTGAATTGCACCAACCTGTAGTTGGACTGTACTGATTTGAAACTTTGCCACCATTCACTGTTATTTGGTCTGTGGGCAGCTTTCATTCTTCCTGTTTGCTTAGTTATCTGAATTTTTTTTTTTTTTTTTTTTTTGTAGCTCTGGCTGGCTTAGAACTAACTATGTAGACTCGGGTGTCCTAGAACTCAGAGAGGTCCTCCTGCCTCTGCCTATCTTAAAGGTTGGTTAGTTTTTTATTTGGCAGGTTTCTTAACTGCTCCAGGTCTCACTTTGTCCACCTGGAAAATGTCGGTCCTGATACTGTCACAGTCTCTGACACCATCTCTGAGGACTGCTGCAACATTTGAGCGACTGTATTCCTGTGCTTGCCACATCGCCTGCTCCATCCCAACTGGGGTGGAAGATGGGTTCCCAAGATGGACTCACAGCTTGAGGAGGCCGAAAGGCTAGTCTTCAGTTTTGTGGCTTTTTGTGTGTTGTAAGTTTCAGTAAAGGAGGTATATGTGGGACAGTACACCTGCAGCTCAGTACTGGGGAAGTTGAGGCAGGAGACTTTTGAGTTCAAGGCCAGCTTGGTCTACATACTGAGCTCATGTCTCTTTCACATACAAAAAGCAAACAACCAAAACAAAAAGTAAGAGAAGCTGGAGCTGGAGAGATGATGGCTCAGTGCTTAAGAGTGCTGGCTGCTCTTCCAGAGGTCCCAGGTTCAATTCCCGGCACCCATATGGCAGCTCATAACTATCATCATTGCTAGTCCTAGAGATTTTTGGCTTCTCTGAGCATGGCACACACATGATGCATAGACATCTGTGTAGGCAGAACACTCATCCACATAAAAGAGAAATAAATGAAATCACCAAAAAAGATATTTTGTTTGTTTTTTTTGTTTGTTTGTTTTGGTTTTTCGAGACAGGGTTTCTCTAACCCTGACTGTCCTGGAACTCACTCTGTAGAACAGGCTGGCCTCGAACTCAGAGATCTATCTGCCTCTGCCTCCTGAGTGCTGGGACTAAAAGCATATATCACCATACCTGGCTTTAAAAGTAGATTTTGGTTTTTTAAAAAGTAAATGAAACTTTTTATTCCTTCTCGCTCTAACCCCGCTCGCTCAGGCCCAAGGATGGATGGATAGATGGATGGATGGATTTATTTATTTATTATGTGTAAGTACACTGTCACTGTCTTCAGACACACCAGAAGAGGGCATCAGATCTCATTACAGATGGTTGTGAGCCACCATGTGGTTGTTGGGATTTGAACTCACGACCTCTGGAAGAGCAGTTGGCGCTCTTAACAGCTGAGCCATCTCTCCACCCCCACACCCCCCATGAATCTTTATAATGGAAATTCGGCATTTTGATTTACCATTGTAAGTTAAGACCATTAATTAGTAAGAGTATATAGGAAGGTCAGAGGTTAAATGGGGGGCGGGGGTGGGGAGGTGGGGACGGAACAGGGGTGGGAGGGCGGGGATGGGGGGGGGAGTGTGATGAGCCAGGGGAAAAATAGATCTGTCCTGATGTAGGAGGATGTCTGAGGGAGAGCTGGGGTTTAAGCCTCCCTTGAGTCCCACTCACTGCTTATTTAAATGTCTTGTTGAAGAAAACATTGATGTCAGAAGGCAAGGTGTGAACAGGACAGCCTGTGATTCGATGGAGTGATAGTAAGGTGCAGTGCTTATTTGGTGCCTCCTGTTGGTCAGATGCTGTTCTGAGCACTTTGGAGTTTGTTTTGAGACAGGCTCACTGTGTATCTCTGACTGGCCTGGAACTCAAAAAGGATCCACCTATCTCTGCTTCCCGGAGGCTGGCATTACAGTGTGTGCACCAGTCCGGGCTAAGCACTTTATTTGTATTGCCTTGTTTAACCTGAACTTTGATGTAGAAATGGTTGTCATCTCCATTTTACAGACTGCTAGAGTGTTCAAAATAGCTGAAGTGGCCTGCCCTGGTCACACAGTCAAGTAGCTGGGGATTTGCACATAGGTAGTCTGGTTCCAAAGGTGTATAAAGGAATGAGAAGGGGGGTGTGGGCCAGACTGGTTGGGGTGTCTTTGCCAGATTGGTTGGGGTGTCTTTGGATGAATAGGAGAATGTGGTGCTGAGGCTGGGTTTGAATCATGGGAGAAGTAGGCAGGCATGGTAGACACTACTTATTTTAGTTTATTTTTATTTGTTTGTTTGCTTGTATATTTTATTTTTGAGACAGGTTTTTTCTGTGTAGCCTTGGATGTCCTGGAACTCACGACAAACCCAGGCAGGTCTCAAACTCACAGAGAGCCGCCTGCCTCTGCCTCCCGAGTGCTGGGATTCAAGATGTCTGCCATCACCCCCAGCTTAGGTTTATTTTTAAATTTAAAAAACTGTATCTAATTCACTATTGTGTGTGTGAATGTTGGGGGTTACCTAACTCATCGTGCATGTGTGGAGAGAGGCAAAAGGAAAATTTGTGGGAGATGGCTCCCTGCTTTTACCATGTAGGACCTGGGACTTGAACTCGAGTCAGAGGACTTGGTAACAAGTAACTTTACCCACTTGAGCCATCTCACCTACCCTCAAAAGACTTTGAGTCTTGGTGCAGGTAGGTCGTAGCCAACAGACATTGGGCAATGGAAGGAGGGAGCTGGGTAGACATTGAAGTTCGGGCTCCTGTATTTTTACAGTGATGGAATCCCTGGATTTTTTTTGTTGTTGTTTTTTGGTTTTTCTTTTTTTCTTTTTTTTTTTTTTTTGTTTTTTTGTTTTTTTGAGACATGGTTTCTCTGTGTAGCCCTGGCTGTCCTGGAACTCACTCTGTAGACCAGACTGACCTCGAACTCAGAAATCCACCTGCCTCTGCCTCCAGAATGATTGGATTAAAGGCTTGGGCCACCACCACCTGAGATCGTTTTGATCTCCTCATTTCTAAGGATGGGCTCAAAAGACAATTTCAGAGGCGTGTGTGTGTGTGTGTGTGTGTGTGTGTGTGTGTGGGGCCTAGCAGGTAAAAAGTACTTGGTGAGTAAGCTTGTCTTGAATTCAGTCTCCAGAACCCATGTAAACAGCCAGATTTGGGAAGTTTGTGGACTAGCTGCCCTGGAGCCATGCACGTATGCAGCACAGTGGCAGAAATGAGAGATGCTGTTGTCGCGATGGAAGGGGAGAAATGATTTCCAGAACGTTGTTCACTGGTCTCCACACATTCTTGCCATGGCGTGTGCACATACCCTCCTAATTAATTAGTTGATTCGTGAAAAACTTCACTCACCATCACAACCGACTGAGGAATAACTATCGTTCATCATACCCTGTGGTTCATGTGTGCATGTGAATTTCAGAGGCTGCTTCTCAGCTTAATTAGATGTTCGCTCCAATTTTGGGTGGGGTCATAGGCTGTATTCTTGGGAAGCTGACTCTGAGTTATCAATTATCATCCGAGACACATTATTAGGGAGTGTTCTTGGGAGTCACACCCGTGGAAAGGAGGGAGGACACAAGATTGGGCAGGGGGAGGGGCTGGGGTGCTACTCAGGTTGATCTAGAAGTGTTGGGAAGTAGAGTGGGGACTTTACACCAGTCCCCTCCTGTCCTTGTCAAATCATGGTTTCTGGCTGTCCCTCCCCCTAATAGAAAGCAGGTCCCAGGGCAAGGCAGTGTTCTGCCAGCTGTGAGCCCGTAACTGTGGGCTGCCTTTACGTAGCACTCTAGCAGCTGTGGCAGTAAGTCCTTCATTCCTAATGAGATACCGGTTCAAGCATCATAGTGCTGGCGACACAGAAGGCAAGTCGTGAAACTTCTCAGCCTTTTGTAGAACAAGGTTCCCAGCATCCAGGAGAGGGTGACTTGTGAACTACCACACGCTGGCCTGGAACTCACTGTGTGGACCAGGCTGGCCCGGAACTCACTGTGTGGACCAGGCTGGCCTGGAATTCACTGTGTGGAACTCACTGTGTGGACCAGGCTGGCCCGGAACTTGCATCAGATTTCTTGCCTTTGCCTTCCAAATGCTGGGATTACAGATTACATTAAGTTTTTTAATTGTTTGTGTATGTACACATGTGTGTCATTGTTGAAGGACAAACTTTGTTGAGTTGATTCTCTTCTTTGACCTTGACATGGGTTCTGGGAAACAAGCTTATATTTGCATCAAGTGGGAGGTGTCTTTACCCACAGAGCTTTTAATCACGTCCCCAGGAAAACTTTCTAATTTAATGAGGGCTATTTGATTTAATTTCCAGATTATTGTTACACTTGAACAATATTGTTACATTAAAATTATAATGAAAAATATGCAAAGTTATATAGTATTAGAAGTCGTTTATAGATCAGTACGTTTTGACTTTTTAAAGGGAACATCGGAGCCAGAGCATATGGGAGGCAGAGGTGGGTGGATCTCTGAATTGGAGGCCAGCCTGGCTTACAGAGCAAGTTTCAGGGCAGCCTTGGCTAAATAGAGAAACCCTGTCTCGAAAAGACACAACACAACAAAACAAAACAAACAAAAAGTGATATCTGAGGATCAAGAGAGATGGCTCAGAGATTAAGAGCACTCACTGCTCTTGCAGAGGATATAGGGTCAGTTTCCTGCACTTACTTGGGAGCTCACAACTCACTGTGTAGTTCCAGGAGACATGCTGCCTTCTGACCCCCTGTGACACTTTTCATATACATACATGCAGGTGAAACACTCATAGATCTGGGATGTCATTTATCATACAAGACCCTCTATTAGGGAGAGCTCCTGGGATCGATCCACACTTTTGGAAAGGAGAAAGGTACAAGATCTGGCAGAGGGAGAGTTTCCTGCCTAACGGGGAAAATTTGAAACAGGAGCGATCCTTCAGAGATCTCCCAAGTCTGAGTTAGAAAGATGGATTACATACACACCAGGAAGTGGAAGTCCCAAGCCAATTTTGTCTACAGTAAGATCCTTTCTCAACAAAACAAAACAGAAACAAAACCCAACACAAAATAATACCTGGACTAATTCGCCAAATTGTGTCTCATTGAAATAAATGCATATAAAGGTACTCTAGGCCTGGCTGGGTGTGTGGCTTGGTAGTAAAGCACATGCCTATGATGAACTAGGCCCTGTCTTTGATCCTCAGCACTGCCGAAACAAAGAAAGTACTCTTTAAACAGTGATGTCAGAGGGTGTGTAGAAAAACAGGACTTTGGAGACCGTCTAGTTCAGACTCCTACATTTCAGATAAGAAGTGGGAATCTCAAAGGCCAAGAGATTCTGTTCAGTTCTGTAGGTGTTTAAATAAAGGAAAACGTGCATGCTTGCCCTGTGTGTGTGTGTGTCTGCGTTTATCTAAGGACTCAAAGCTATAAATAAACACATTCTATGTGAATTTGAACTTTGAAATGAAGGTGTATGTGCTCGTGTGTGTGTGTGTGTGTGTGTGTGTGTGTGTGTGTGTTCACAGAGTCCTCTGTCATTAGTTTGGGGACTTACCTGTGAACCCTGATAAATAATCACTCCCATGTTATTTAACTCCTGGCCCCTCATGCCTCTGTCCCTCACTGAATAACCTTTTCTTTTCTTCATTTAGCAAATATGCAATGCTAATGAGGCAATCTGAATCAACTCTAGTTGCTCCATCTCACAACTAGCTGGGTGATCTTGTGTACCTGTCTTTACTTGTACTCTGAGTTCCTTGTGTAAAATTAGGGTACTAACTCTTGTCCTGCTGATATGTCGTGCTTGTTTCAAGGATCAAACAATGTAACATCTTCGAAAACGTCTTGGAAAGCGGCAAATGTTGTACAAATGCCAAATTGCCGGTCTACCCTCTCCCCCCCCACACACACACTTGTCTCCAGCTTGCTGGCTCCCTTCCAGGATTGTTTTGACAAGTGGCTGCAGTGTTTTGTGGAGCTTTCTCTGAACCATGAAATGTCATTCTGGAAGCTCCCTTTGGACCAATAGGGATTTAATTAAGAGTCTTGGGAGTCATAAGGAAAGCCATTAAAAATAGAAGTTATACTTGAAAGAAATGCCCTTTTTCCACCCATAGGAATGGTACTGGTAGAAGAGAAGACATTAGAAATGTTAGGATACCAGCCAGCTTGACTCTCCTTCCTTCCCTCCCTCAGTCTCATCCCCTAGATCTGTCTCTTCTTCCTACTCTGTGGCAACTCTTGTCTCCTTCTGATGGGGTTCCTCTTTTTTTTCCTTAGGCTCTTTGGTACAAGGCAAGGGTTCAGTGTACACTTTTCAATCTGAACTCCGAGTTCCCGAGAATGATCGTGAGTTGGGCAGATCTGTGGAGGGTTAGGGCGGGGTTGGAGGGTGTGTATTCTAGCTTGTGGTTTGGGGGCTCCATCTTTCCCCCATTTTTGATCCTGTCTACAGCCTGCACATTGTCCTGTACCTACTCTGGCTTTTCCTCTCCCCGTGTGGAATGGAAGTTCGTTCAAGGTAGCACTACTGCACTTGTGTGCTATAACAACCAGATCACAGGTAAGTTGTCGAAGTTCCTAAGAATCGCCAAGTAATTGGCACTGCCCAACCTGGATTCCAGAGGTGGGGCCACACCTTAGAGCTCTGAGTATCTCCCTTCGGTGGAGGATGAAGAATGTATCTTGGGGACCACCTTCATCTTCACTCTCCAGTTGACCTTGTCTCTTTGACCTCTGCTCCCATCTCCTGGTAGCTCCCTATGCGGACCGAGTCACCTTCTCACCCAGTGGCATCACATTCAGTTCTGTGACCAGGAAAGACAATGGAGAGTATACTTGCATGGTCTCTGAGGACGGTGGCCAGAACTACGGGGAGGTCAGCATCCACCTCACTGTGCTTGGTATGTGCCATGTAGTCTCATGTACCTGATAGCAGACCGCTAAGCTTTAGACCCTTATGGATGGTGAGAATAGAGAGGTGAGCCCCCTGGTGTGATAGGAATGAAGGGCATGCAGGTGGCGCCTCTGATTGGTCGACACTGCCATCCTGGTTTCTTACCCACATTCCTATAACCCTCTTGCTCCTTGTATTCAGAACATTCTTTTTATCATCTTCCTTCCTAGTGCCTCCATCCAAGCCGGCAGTCAGTGTCCCCTCCTCTGTCACCATTGGGAACAGGGCAGTGCTGACCTGCTCAGAACACGATGGTTCCCCGCCCTCTCAATATTCCTGGTTCAAAGATGGGATATCCATGCTTACAGCAGACGCCAAGAAAACTCATGCCTTCATCAATTCTTCATACACCATCGATCCAAAGTCAGGGGATCTGGTAGGAAAGGGGAGAGGTGAAAGATGGGGGGGAGGGGGCAGTCATAGGACCCCTGAGAGCGGGAAGAAGCATAGGGGCTCACTTAAGGTCAGAGAGCTAATAGGTGTCTGGTTTATTTGAGCAAGAAGCCAGTTTGTTCTCTTCCCTCTAGATCTTTGACCCTGTGACAGCCTTTGATAGTGGCGAATACTACTGCCAGGCACAGAATGGGTATGGGACAGCCATGAGGTCAGAGGCTGTACAAATGGATGCTGGTGAGTAAGAATGTGGCTGCAGCCTGAGATTAGAGCTTAGGGTGTGACTAGAGCCTGGGTTTCGTGTGGCTGATGACAGCATCATCAGCACCGCAACTGCATATCAAGGCGAGTGACCTCTCCTTTTGTGTTTCACAGTGGAGCTGAATGTGGGGGGCATTGTGGCAGCTGTCCTGGTAACACTGATTCTCCTTGGACTCTTGATTTTTGGTATCTGGTTTGCCTATAGCCGGGGATACTTTGAAAGTAAGTATTCCCCTGTGGAAGCTTGTTAGTTTGTGATAGCCCAGGCTGGCCTATAGGTTTGCCTTCCCAACTCACAGTGATCCTCCTGCCTCAGCCTTCCAAGTGCTGAGAGTATAGGCTTGTGCTAGTGTACCCAGCTGGAAGTTCCTTTATCCTTCTGTGGTTTGTGGGTGCTGTCTGAGTATGGACCTTGATACCATGCTCTATGTACTGATACATGCTCTATGTACTGGCACCATCTTCCAAGGGAGCGTGGTTACTTGATCTAGCTCATATGAAGAAGCACATTCTACTTCCCCCTAATCCCCATGCTATGCTGTGTTCTGATAGTAATCATGATTGTAGCTGGTCTTTGGTACTTTTCCCCACCCTTACTCCCCCACCCATTACACCTCCTAACACGAGAAAGGAAAGAAACAAGGATAGAGGGGAGAGAGGTGTTGCGGGGAATTTAAAAAAATTGAGCCGGCACGTTCTCGCACTAGTGCTGGCAACCGGGCCACAGGTCTCCTGCCTGGTGTGTCTCACTCAGCGGTCCCTCTGCCCGCCGTCTCTCTGGCAGGGGACCCCAAGTTCTCGATACCATAAAACACCCCACACACCCCAAAGTCCGCCATCTCAGCACCCAATTACCCGGTAGAATTAAAACTCTTAAGCATATAGTTAATCAATCAGATTTATGTATCAATAAAAACACAGTTTACAAGATGCCAATACAGTAATTTCAGAGCCAGTTATCTGATAATGATAAAAACTGCCCACCTAGATTAGACAGATTATCCCAAAATTCTAACCTTGATGATATCTTAACTCCCGGTGGCGCTATGCCAGGTCTCATCTGCTGCCATCTTCCTTCCTCTCCCCCTAGACGCTCTCTCCTGTGCAACTCTTAGCTCCGCCTCCCTGTTCCCTGTCCAATCACAGGGCTCTTGTTGCCCCAATGTAATTGGGCAGGGAAAATCCTGCAACAGAGAGGAATTAGAAAAAAAATCCTTGAATCTAATTTCTTTCCTTTTGGTTTTTTCTTTGCGCATAACTACTAACAAACTGTAGCCACCCCCCCACATCCCCCTCTGGGCCCTAGCATCTGTATACCCTCTAAAAAGTTCCCAGAATTCCAAATGTCAAAACTGATCTACAGCTGGTAAAACCAGCTCTACCAGAGAATGAGGCAAATCATAGTCAGCTGCTTCAGCCCCATATCTCCACATCTGTGATTAAATTAAAAACATTTTCTTAATATGTCTGTGTTTTGTAAAGAAAGCAAAATTCCAGAATTGTCAGTACACTTTTTTTTCCTTTTTCTTTTTCAGGAACAAAGAAAGGGTGAGTGTGGTGATGTCCCAGAGTTCTCTCATAAGATCATGGATGTGTGTGGTTTGGAGCTGAGCTGAGCCCTGGAGTTGGAGTGGGGGTGGGGTCTGGGCCCCGGGGGTGGGAGTGTGGGGGTGGGATGGAAGTAGCTGTTTTGGAGGGAATGACACCCTAGACTTCTCTGTTCTTGTCTCCTGAACTTGTCTTGTCTCCCACCAATACCTTCCTTCTAAACACTGAGCTTTTCTGCAAAGCACGCCTCCATTCTGGTCCCTGATATTGGCATGGATACATTAATTGCTAGGGCCTGAGTGTCTCCCATTTCTGGTTTGCTCCCAGGACTGCACCGGGTAAGAAGGTGATTTACAGCCAGCCCAGTGCTCGTAGTGAGGTAAGTGTTCGTGCCCAGAGGAGGGGAGGCCTTGTGCATCAAGTGTTTCTAGCCTATTTGTGTGTTTGTGAGCAAAATGAGACTGTGAAGTTGACTGCATGTTTTATTTCCCTAGGGGGAATTCAAACAGACCTCGTCATTCCTGGTGTGACCTGCAGCGGCTCATTCGTTGTCCACTTGCCTTACTCAGGTGCTACAGGTTCCAGCCCTTGCTGGCTGTAGCTGCACAGGATGCCTTCAATGTCTTCTAAGTCCCACAGGACCCCTTGCTTTTATTCTAGCTAGGATATGAATTTAATAACATCAGCTACTTTCCCCTCCTCTCTCCCGCCTTCCCTCCTTCCCTTACCATCGTTGGGTGGCCTGAGACTAATCGCAGAGTTTTCATTCCCCATTCGTATGTGGGATTGGGCAAGAGTCCTAGACTAGACAGTAATAATGACTGGGCTGACAGGAGCCCAAACCCATTACCTGGCTGTAAAGGCCTCTGAATAAGGACTTTAAGCCTAGCTCCCCAGCTTTCTTGTCCCCTGATGGAGTGCCAGCTGCTCTAGAGTGGGGGCTGGAGAAAGGAGGGGCTGAGGCATTTGATGGTGACCTCAGGTCTCTAGTCTCTGGAACCTGCTCTTCTGTCTCCACAAAATGTGCTACTGGGATTCTCCTGGATACAAGTAAACTGACACCGTGTCCGTACGAGATGGGAGAGCTCAGTTAACTCCCAAGAGACTTGGAGTAAGAAAGATAAAGTGATCTAAAGAAAAGGCTGGAACTGGTGGCTGTTAGTCACTCTTCATTTAGCTGGAGCTACTGCACGGACCCTTTTAAGATGTGTGTGGATTGAGGAGATATGTGCTTTGTAGTCTTGGCTCTTCAGTGGGCTGTGTGTGTGTGTGTGTGTGTGTGTGTGTGTGTGTGTGAGAGAGAGAGAGAGAGAGAGAGAGAGAGAGAGAGAGAGAAAGTTGTATATGGAAATTGTTATACAGAAGGGCTTTCTAGCTCTTTGGCAAGGTTGTGTTTCTGTGTGTTTATATTCGACAGATGTTGCTGGAAATAAAAACTTCATTTGACAAACTTCTGGTTGTTGGAAGTGGGGGAGTGTTTTAGGGACTGTGGGCTACTTTGTATAAACAAGAAAATACATGAAAGTTCTGCTTCCCAGCAACCTATGGCTAATCCCCAGGGACTATGTCCTTAACTCAAGGCAAAGCTTCTGGACATCAGAACCTAGTTCCATAGCCTCCTGCTGCTTGGGCTTGTGGTGATGTGCTGGGAGCAAGCCACTGTTTAGTAAAGTGGGCGGAGGATTCTCCTGCCTGGCGTTGGTAATGGTAATGGACCTCCCTAAGGCGTCTAAGGGAGAGGTCCTCCAGTCATTAAATGTTTGAGACATCGGCAATTAGCAAGATGGGTCTAGTGGTCATTGCTGGCTTCCATTTGGGCCCTTTCAGCCTTTGGAAATGAAACACTTAAGAGCCTTCCATCGGTAGCTTTCCAGAGGAAATAAAATCCAGTTGGACAATAAAAATTTGAAACAGTTCAGTAAAAGGTTTTTCAAGTATGATTCACTTTGGTGGGGTGGGTGGGGTGGGAATAGTCCTTGCTCTTTCACTCCTAGGTAAACAGTTCCCTCAGGCACTCTTGATGAGTAGAAGTCTACTCTTGGAGTTCACCTCTCCAGCTTACAGTAAGCTTTGGAAATGCCACGTCTGCTTTTATTTTACGATGTCAAAGCTAATTTTTGTAATGTCTATTTTTCACATGGATTTTGTTTAAGTCCTGAAGTTCTTCATGCAGTAAGAGTCTTGGGATGGAGAGAAAGCAAAGTTAAGTGCTTGCCTAGCGTGCTGGAAACCCTGGGTTGGATCCCCAACATTGCATTAAATCAGGTGTGATTGTACACACTTGTGATCCCAGCATTTCAGAGGATCAGAGGTTCTAGGTCATCTGAAGATAAAACAGGAAGTTTCAGGCCATCTTTGGGCTACATGAGACCTGTTCTCAAAAACTAAAAATGAAAAGGTGAAATTAAAAAAGAATGATTTGAACTCCAAAGTGACCTGGACATCTGAAGTCTTCTTGGTGATTTGAGATTATGGATGTCTGTTCTTACGTCTCCTTGATAAAATTTTTAAAATTCTTAAAAGTTTTGTATATATGTGTGTGTGTGTGTGCAGGTGTCCAAGGAAGTCAGAAGAGGGCATTGGATTCCCTTTGACCTTGAGTTACAGACAATATGGATGCTGGGAACCAGACTCTGAAGAGCAGCAGGTGCTCTTAGCCACTGAGCTAATTCTGTAATAGTCATCACCAAATAGCTACATTTTAAAAATAGATACATTTGTACTTAGCTTTTTTTCATAGGCTTGTGCATGAATGAGACTGGCCTAGAAATTGCTGCTATATTAAAGATTCTGGGGTGGAGAATGGGCTGACTCCATCGATATGGTTTCCGTGAGATAGACTTTGATCTGGTATAAAGTAGCGGGTGGTAAGGATGCATCTGTTCCCGTCGTCTTCTCTTTTTTTCTTGTTAAGGTTTATAAAGTGATGGTCTGACATGTACCCTGTTGTGTTCTGGTCACAGTCACATTAACACTTACTAAAGTGTACAGTATTTAAGGGTAGTTCAGGAAGAGAGTCCTTGCCTAGCATGTGTGAGGCTGGGTTTCAGCTTCTATAGAGAAGAGGAAGAATGAACATGTCTCTCACAACTGTGCTGCACTTTAGACGTCTCGAACTTCAACCAACTCAGCTGTTTCTGTTCTGTCAGGATCTGTAGAGTAAGGCTGATAGTTGGCAAGGCAGAAGGAAAGGGACTCTGGGAACAAGGTGACAGTTTTCCCCAATGGTGCATGGGGACAGTTTAACAAATTAAGAAACTATTCCATTCCATGTTGGATGTTTATTGGAGACAAAGTTTCTCTGTGTAGCCCTGACTGTCCTGGATCTCACTCTATTAGATCAGGTTAGCCTCAAACTCAAAGATCTGCCTGGCTCTGTGTCCCAAACACAGGGATTAAAAAGTGTATTTCACCACCACCACCCAGCTTGATACTGTATTTTCATAGTACCAGAGAAGGCATAATAAATATATTGGAGAAGCTTAAGAATTTAGCTTTTTAAAAATTACTGTCTATGTATATGCATTGCATGTGTGCTTGGTGCCCGTGAAATCCAGAGCAGGATGTCAGGTCCTCTGGAACTGGAGGTATAGATGGTTGTGAGCCGGGTGATGGGAATTAAATCTGGCCCTCTGCAAGAGCAAGTGCTTTTTACTGGTG
The DNA here is from genome assembly GCA_019843965.1 of Rhynchomys soricoides. Taxonomy (NCBI): domain Eukaryota; kingdom Metazoa; phylum Chordata; class Mammalia; order Rodentia; family Muridae; genus Rhynchomys; species Rhynchomys soricoides. Next base: position 667,144 of record JADRCH010000861.1, on the reverse strand, counting down.
AGCCAGCTCCTCCTCCTCCACCCCCTTCATGGTCTTCCTGTGTAGCCCTGACAGGGCCTGAAATTTCCCACATAGACTAATCTGGTCTTTGGAACTTATGGCTATTTCTGGCTTCTTAACTCCTAAGTGCTGGGACTACAGCCATACACTACCCATGCCTAGTAGTAGAGAAAGCTTTTTGGTAAAGAACAAAACCATACCCATTGATTTGTTTATAAACATATATGTAGATATTTTATGGAGTTATGGGGAGGTAGGTGTGGGGGAGGGGTGTGCCTCACAGGCCCAAACCCAGGCATCCCTTCCCCCCTGAGGGACCAGCCACACTCAAAGGTATAGTATAGAATAGTTTATTCAGGGCATGGGGAGGGGAGTTAAGAGGGTAGTAGAGACAGAGAAAGGCAGAGAGAGGGAGAGAGAAGAGAAGTGTAGAGGCCGGCCATGACCACGTGGAGAGAGGGGGATAGGGAATGGGGAGAGGTAAGAGATAAGAAATAAGAGAGAGAGGAGGGGCAAGCAGCGCCTTTTATAGTGGGCCAGGCCCATCTGGCTGTTGCCAGGCAACTGTGGGGCGGAGCATACCTGGTTGTTGCCAGGTAACTGGGGTGGAGTTTAGACAGAATGCTAACACCCATTGTCCACTCCCTAAGAGAATCCAAATGGGCCTGCAAATAAGGACACTAGGAAGGGCTTTAAGGACATAAAGAACGGGATATAGCTTCTCCAGAAGAGCACTTGCCCAGTAAACCCAAAGGTCCTGGATTCAATCCCTATAAGAACAAAAGCAAGCAGACAGTTGGGGCCCATCCCTCTGAGGAAGCAGGAATTCAAGGTCTATTTTCCCCAAATGTGCTGAGTTTGAGATCAGCAAAGGCTGACTGTGGTGGTGCACACCTTTAATCCCATCACTGGGAGGCAGAGGCAGGCACATCTCTGAGGTTGAGGCCAGCCGCATCTACAGAGAATTCCACAGTGAGCTGCCTAGAGAAAGCCTGCCTTGAAAAACCAACCAACCAACAACAAAACACTGGATTCAGAGGATGAGTCTAGGCTACATGAGACCATGTCTAATTAATAGTAACAACTAAAAATAATAAAGCCTGCCTAAGAAATGAGTGTTTGGGCTGGAGAGATGGCTCAGTGGTTAAGAGCACTGACTGCTCTTCCAGAGGTCCTGAGTTCAATTTCCAGCAACCATATGGTGGCTCGCAACCATCTGTAATGGGATTCGATGCCCTCTTCTGGTGTGTCTGCAGACAGCTATGGTGTACTCATATAAAAATAAATAAATCTTAAAAAAAAAATAAAATGAGGGTTAGCATATTGGTCTACTCAACCTGAGTGTTTTCCTTTACAGTGGTTTTTTGGTGGTCAATGACCGTTCACGGATGAGACTGTAATAAACATGGCTGTCTTTGTGTTCTGTGTGTCTTTTGGATTCATTTGCTGGAAAACAGAAGCCAAAGAGCCTCTAAAGAGATATTTTCTTGTTCTGCTTTCATGTGATGTCTGCTCATGCAGGTGTGTACTTGAATGTACGCGTGATGATTGTGAAGGCCAGAGATCAATGTTAGGTGGCTTCCTCATTAGCTTTCCACGTCTCTCAACTGAACCTAGAGATTACCAAATTTTGTATATTTTATAAACTCTCAAGGCCTGCAAGGGGCCAGCCCCCACCTCCCCGCATGAGAGGCTCCAACAGCCAGGCCCCGCCCCTGTCTTTCCTAATAGGTCAGAAAGGATAAAACTTCCGGTAACTGCTGTACTAGCCCCACAATGGAAGGCAGGTAATATGACTAGGCCCCGCCCCCAGGCATCTCTAATGGCCCCAGGGGTTGTTTTCTAATGACTGTAATGGCCATTCCCAGCCTTAGGCAGGAGAATGGCCAGGCCCCATCCTATATGGAAAATAAATAAATAAATAAAATCCCGCCGGGCAGTGGTGGCGCCTGCCTTTAATCCCAGCACTTGTGAGGCAGAGGCAGGTTGATTTCTGAGTTCGAGACCAGCCTGGTCTACAGAGTGAGTTCCAGGACAGCCAGGGCTACACAGAGAAACCCTGTCTCGGAAAAAAAAAACAACAAAAAAAAATCCCACCAATCCTGAGTTTGCTCCAACGATCAGGCCACACAATCCCTCCAATCCCAGGCCACTCTGGACACACACCCCCAACCCCCCACCCCCCACCCCCGTCCCCAAAAGAACCCTTATAAACCCTGCGTTGGTGTGAAAGCTCTCCTGTGTTAGGCACATGCTCTGTTACCGAGTCATACTCTTAGCCCTACAAAGTCAATTATGTTGAGTATTGCTTTGGTGACCTTGCTGAGCAGAAAGTGGTTGGATCAAAGATGGCTGCCAGAGAGCATCGGTCCTCATGATGTTGCTATCTGTATGCAAAATAAATGAACCCTCCTAGTAGATAGCTGACAGTTGCCATGACAACAATGGAAAGTACTAAATAAGGAGAGAAAAGAGGGAGAGCCCAACTTAGTACCAGAAGACATGATTACGACTCCCTTTATTAGCCCATTCTCTTGCTTTTTTTTTTTTTTTTAAAGATTTTATTTATGTGAGTACACTGTATGCTCTCTTCAGACACACCAGAAGAGGGCATCAGATCCCATTACAGTTGGCTGTGAGCCACCCTGTGGTTGCTGGGAATTGAACACAGGACCTCTGGAAGAGCAGTCAGTGCTTTTAACCGCTGAGCCATCCCACCCCCCTTTTTTGAAGGAGTGGATTAATATGGTCTCTTATGTGCTCCAAGCTGACTTTGAACTCGCTGTAGTCGAAGATGATCTTGAATTCTTGACCCATCTACGTCTGTCTCCTAAATTCTGGTAGTACAAGTGTATGACAGCACGTGGCTTTCTCTCTCTTTTCTCGTTCCTCCCTCTCTTTTCGTTTTCTTCCCCTCCCCTCCCCTCCCCTCCCGTCCCCCCCTCCTCTCCCCCCCCCCTCTTTTCTTTCACACTGGGTCTCACTGTGTGGCTTTGGCTGACCTGGAACTGCACTGGTTAGGTGGATCAGTTTTTGCAAACCTTCTTCCTCTCTGTTTCCTGCGTGCTAGAAGAGAAGGTGTGCACCATAGCTCCTTCTCGTTTCTTTTACTTGGTTTTAAAACTTCCTGACAAAAACAACAAAACAAAAAATTAGCCGGATGTGGTGGCGCATGCCTTTAATCCCAGCACTCGGAAGGCAGAGGCTGGTGGATCTCTGTGAGTTCGAGGCCAGTCTGGTCTACATAGTAAATTCCTGGACAGCCAGGACTGTTTCACAGAGAGGCCCCGTCTCAAAACAACGACAAAACAAAAACCGAAACATAAAGAAACAAAAACCCCTTTCTGACGCCCCCTGCCCCCTGTTGGGGTAAGGGAGATGGCTCAGTGGGTAAGAGTGCTTACTGAACACGTAGGAATTGCTAAATTTGAACCCTGAACACGCACATGGAAGCCAGATGTGGTCTGTAATCCCCATGCTGTGGAAGGCTGAGACAAGATTACTGGAGACTGGCTGTGAGTTTATCTCAGGGAAGGACCCTGTCTCCAGGGAATAAGACAGAGTTTGACAGAGGAAGATGGTCAATGTCCTCCCACAGCCTCTGGGGTGGGCATGGACCCCGGCATCCATCACTCACGTTCGCATGCACTCTTTCTACCGCAACAAAAGCCAGTAGAGAGATGGATCAAAGCACCCATAAATACAATAAAAATAAAGAGATCTTTTAAAAAATCTAAAATTAACAAATCTTCCTAATCAGGGAGTTATCACTCCTTAAAGTTTATCTCTTCTGTATTTGACCAAAAAAGTCTCCTTTACTGTTCAATTGGCATTCAGTCTTGTTATTGATTTCATGACTCCAAGAGGAAAAAGGGACCCAGTTTGGGGGAAATATTGGCAATAACTTTTTTTTTCTAAACCCTTTGGGACACTTTTTTCTGTTTATATGGAACAAAGTGTTCCCATTCTAGATTTGAAAGTATAAGATCAATTAAAAATGTAAGACTTAATTATTGTCATTTTGCCCTTTGGCATATTCAATAAATATGAAAAGGTTGGGGTGGGAGGGAATAGAACCTGGCTAGTGGTGACGTCAGGTGCTGGAACAGTAGTCTTCAGTAGAAGAGTGGAGTCAAGTCCCTAGGCTGGTCTCTCATATTGTTATTACATTAATTATATATAATGGCTATCTGACGTGTACACAGTGGGTAGTGATTCATCAGCACCTTTCTTTTTTTTTTTTTTTTTTTGGTTTTTTTTTTTTTTTTTGGAGACAGGGTTTCTCTGTATAGCCCTGGCTGTCCTGGAACTCACTCTGTAGACCAGGCTGGCCTTGAACTCAGAAATCTGCCTGCCTCTGCCCCCCAAGTGCTGGGATTAAAGGCGTGCGCCACCACTGCCTGGCTCATCAGCCACTTTCTATCTTGTCTCCTCACATTGGTCTGTTTCCTCTTCCCAAATAATTCTCTTTCTGCTTTCATCTCTCTCTCTGCCCGTGTGTGTGTGTGTGTGTGTGTGTGTGTGTGTGTGTGTGTAAGTGAAACTGAAATATTGTTGATAAAAAGATGAGCTCTTCTTCTCCTTTTTTTTTTTTTTTTAAAGAATTGCTTACTTTATTTTATGAGTACACTGACGCCCGAAGAGGGCATCAGATCCCATTACAGATGGTTGTGAGCCACCATGTGGGTGTTGGGAATTGAACTCAGGACTTCTAGAAGAACAGTCAGTGTTCCTAACCTCTAAGCCATCTCTCCAGCTCTGTGGCTACTCTTCTAAAGGCCAGTTTGCTTACTCTTCTCTGCCAGGAACTTAGATAACACACACACACACACACACACACACACACACACACACAGTATCTTTTTACAGTCTTTTTTTAAAATCCCCCTTGCTAAAACAGGGTCTTGAGCCATTTGGTGGTGTCACACGTGTTTAATCCCAACCCTTAGAAGGCAGAGGCAGGAGGATCTTTGTGAGTTCTAGGTTAGCCTGGTCTAAAGAGTGAGTTCCAGGACTGCTAGGGTTACACAGAGAAACTCTGTCTTGAAAAACAAAACAAAACAAAACAAAAAACCTGAGAACAAAACAAGCCTAAAAACCCACAACACAACAACTGCCATCTTGCTATGTAGCCCAGCTGGGGTTACTGATGTGGACCACCAAGCCTGGCAAGAGCTTCTCTTGTTAGATGAACCTCATGAAGTGGAAATATGGACCCTAAGCACTTTGGGCTAAGATTCAATATAGAAATGAGGACCGTCAAGGCGGTAAGAGTCAACTGGTTCACCTGCCCTTAGTCCACAGTCTCTTAGCAAGCCAGTCTTCCCTTCCTTGCCAACAATGTGTAGAATGTACCTGGTTCCTATCAGAAGAGTGCAGGATGTCTCCATGGTATTTGCAAGGGGCTGTTATCTTACATGGAAAAATCAACTTAAGCCACAAGTAGATATTTTTGCTTGTTTTGATTGTTTGAGCCTTTCTTTCTTTCTTCCTTCCTTCCTTCCTTTCTTTCTTTCTTTCTTTCTTTCTTTCTTTCTTTCTTTCTTTCTT
>JADRCH010000861.1:630827-661584 GCA_019843965.1 Rhynchomys soricoides | reverse complement strand
CTTTCTTTCTTTCTTTCTTTCTTTCTTTCTTTCTTTCTTTCTTTCTTTCTTAGGCAAGGCCTCACTGAGTATGTAGTTCTGACTGTCCTAGAAGTCACTGTGTGGACCAGGCTGGCCTCAAAGTCACAGAACTCTGACTGTTTCTTCTTCTTAAGTTCTGGGATTAAAGGTATTTGTATATCATACCTGGCTCCATAAATAGGGATTTTAGCTTAGTTTAGCTTAGCTTTTTTTTTTTTTGAGCCAGTATCTCTCCCTCTAGCTCACAGTAGCCTGAGACTACTGGGAGAGGAGGCAGGTACCACCACACCTAGGTATTAAAAATAGCATCCTTATGACTAACAAAAGCTTCCAAACCTCAGTTCATTCTGATAGCCTATGAAGTGCTGCTCATTTCTGTCTGTGGCCTGGGTCTTTTACTGTCAGTCTCATCCTCTCTTTCCCTGGATTCCGCCTTCCAATTAGAGATTTGGTGTGAATGCTTATACTCCCTAAGTTTTTATTTCTATAAACATTGGGATAAAGGTTTCCATATGTCTGATGTTACTTTTTGTTTGCTTGTTTATATAGGGTTTCATGTAACCTAGGCTAGCTTCCAGCTCTCTATATAACCAAGGCTGGCTTTTACCTACTGTTCCTCCTTGCTCCACCTTCTGAGTGCCAGGATTACAGGAATCTGCCATCACACTGGATTTATGCAGTGCTGGGGACCCAAGTCAGGGCTTCGGGCATACTAGGCAAGTACTGAGTCACACCCTCAGCCCAGATATCACTAGTTATTTGAAATTTCTTCAAATTTAGGATGGGACCCACGCTAAACACGAGGAAGTTAAGTTTTAGTGCAATTTATATGATGCCACCAGGTGGCACTAGACATCCCCGGCTCGGCACGTCCAAACTGTGATGTTAGTTACCTGCAGGATTTGCTGGAGATAAGTTTGCAAGAAGAATTAAAAATAGCTTGGCCTATCTGATTGGCAGGGACTCAGAAGCTTGACAGCAGACTCAATTGGCAAGGTTATGAGAAACAAGCACTCTTATATCGTTTTGGAAGGAACACAAAAATGTATAACTCTGGTAGAGAACAGTTTGGCAATTATCTTAGCAAATTTACATATGATTCAGCCTGTGACCTGGCACCCCATGCCATTTACCCTGAAGACATATCTCTAACAATATGAATATATGTACTCACAAAAGTATTTGATTGCAACAGGATTGCATCATGCTAGAAACTATTTTAAAATGTTTAAAACACAGGATATTGGTTTAATAAACACTGTAAAAAAACCCGACAAGGATAATCTATACAAACAAATTAGAAATGTTTCCTTTCTTCCTGCCTCCCTCTGATCGCTTTTCTTTTATCTTACTTTTCTTTTCTGACGGTGTCTTATTCGGTAGCCCATTCCCAGGGACTGGCCCCTACCACCAAACTGTTTCTTCAAGACTTCTCAGAGATAAGATTTATAGGCCGTTCTCTCCTGAAGGAGCCAGCATCCAGAACCCAAATGTCCGCAAGCAGGGTGACTCATTCCTGCATCAATCATCAGAGACCTGTGACTCAAGCCCTCGAGACCTACCAGAAGCAGGAGATGCTTTGCTCTTGGGCTCTCTCCATTAGTGAGCCGCTCTGCTCCACAAGCCCTCCAGAGCTTTCCAACAGGAACACTGATGATCTCTTGGTTGGCACCTCTCAGCGTCACCTGGGACATCTGTCATCTAGTTGATTTTCAGGGTTGATTCAGTTGATCTGGTTGGCTAGGCAGGCGTCCCTCTCCTCCATCACTTCTATGTTCTTTCTCTTGAAGCCCAAGGATATTCTCCACAGACTTGGGAGCGTATCCGATTAGCTGTACACTCTTGCTTAGAACCTCCAAATGAGCTCTTGACAGGAAGTCCTTTTCAAAGGATGAGCACTTTGTAAAGGCACCTGCATAAAGGATTGGTACTCTGGGGTTGTTTGTAAAGAATGTGCTTTCTGGGTCATCTGCATATGGTGGCACTGCACTGGTGGCAGATATATGCTCTATCTGCTACCAGTGGGACGCAGGGTTGGGGCTGAAGGTTCAGTTTTCTTTGGAGTGGTTTCCTTCATATGCTAATGCCTAGCCTTGGTGGAAAACACTCAATCTCTACCCCTTTCTCTCTTCTCAAAGAGAACCCAGCCCAAGGTTCTAATCAGCCCTCCTGTCTGCCTCTCTCCTGCCCCAGATGCGCAGGGTCTTAGAAGGTGCTAGAGTTCACAGGAGATGGAAAGGAGAGGAGAGGAACACAGTTTTTGCTACACCGCTTTGGCTCCTGACGGATCGCATGTGTGCATGCTATCTGGATTCTCAAAAGGAACTCTCTCTCTCTCTCTCTCTCTCTCTCTCTCTCTCTCTCACACACACACACACACACACACACACACACACACACACACACACCAGGTAATTTTAAAATGCCTTGGCTACCTCAAAGGCTGGGCACTCCTAAACTTTCCTCTGCTACCCCAGGCCCAATCGGGGAGGTGACCAGTGGCCACTTACCCAAATTCTTACACGGCTTGTTGGCTTTATCCCCTGTAGCTCCAATGTCCCTCTGTGTCCCCCTCCCCAGTCACGTTAATTTATTTTCTCCTCTTCCCTCCATTCTAGTCCACACAACTCCAAGGGTCCCACCCCATATCCATTTGCCCAGTCATTGGCCGCTGGCATCTTTACTGATTGATCAAAAACCAATTGTGGACATGGACCTTTAGCATTTGGACACACAGATTCCCAATTGAATCAAAGCATTAGAACCAATCTCCAACAAAGGAAAGGAAAGGAAAGGAGAGAGGAGGGGAGGGGAAGGGAGGGGAGGGAGTTGGGGCTCTTCATGGGTGGTCTCTCATGATAAGAATAGGACTTTTAAAATTTTTATTTTATTTATTTATTTTCCAAGATAGGGTTTCTCTGTGTAGCCCTGACTGTCCTGGAACCAATTAGATGAGGCTGGCCTTGAACTCAGAGACCCACCCACTTCTGCCTCCAGGTGTGTACTACTGCCACCTGGCAGGAAGAAGACTTTAGTGATAGGCTTCCTTTGAGTCATCCATGATCCTCTAAGGAGCACTAATAAACTTACCAAACTGGACTCCAATGGAATCTTTTCTTTGTTCTGTCAGTTTCTCTATCTGGAGTGAATAGTGTTTCTTTAATATCTCTTCAATAACAGTCATAAAATGGTGTTGGTCATACTTAAACTATGACACATTAAAGGGAATTGGACCATGTGATTAGGCCATCTGGATTTGTGAATTGACCCTATCTCCGTGAAAAACGAATACTCAACTCAAAAAAAAAAATTTTTTTTTTAAGACAATACCTTACACTGTAGCCCAGGCTGGCTTGAAACTCATGTTGTAGCCTAGGCTGGTCTCAAAGTCATAGCAAACCTACCTTAACCTCTTTCCTGATAGCAGGGGTTATAGGCATGAAGCACCACACCTGGTTTACCTATCAGGGTTAGGAAGTACTGGTGTTGGAGTTAGAACAAGGTGCCTCACTGGCTGGGAGCTGCAGTCAGAGCATTTTCCTTGAACTTGAATGTTAGTGTTTCAAAGAGACAGTGTTCAGGTTCTGGAGAAGGCAGTCCAGAGTATTAGATTTTAATCAAAAAGTGAGTAGAGAAGCAAGGGGTGTGTGTGTGTGTGTGTGTGTGTGTGTGTGTGTGTGTGTGTTGGAGATCAAGTCTTTGAAAGCCAGATGTTCTGAGCCATATCCCCATTTCTCAAGTAATTGCTCCATGAGATTGCTCCGGGAGCTGTCTTTATTACCAGGCTTTGACTAGAATAAACAGTCAGGTTTCCTGGCAGCACTGAGACTTTGCAGGCAGGCATTTTAAGGCACCATCTAGCCAGCCCAGGGACATGCCTTAACTTGCTAGAAGCCATACAAGAGTCTGGTCAATAAGCCTTTTGTGTGTGCTTGTGCACGTAGAGGGTAACCTCTGGTAGTTACTCAGGAACTGTTTACGCTGTGATTTGAGACAGGGTCTCTCACTGGGACCTGGAATGCAAGGATTATGTTAGGTTGGCCAGCCAGTGAGCCCTAGGGAGTCACATGGCTCCTCTTCTCCGACGCTGGGATTACAAACATAATCATGTCCAGTTTTTGTTTGTTTGTTTGTTTGTTTTTAAACCTAGATTCTGGGGATTAAACTGGGGTCCCCAAGCACTTTATAGATTGCGTTATCTCCTCCAAGTAGTCTCTATCACCGAATTTCTTGGTGGTAAGGCAGTATTATCTCAATGGCTTAAAATAAGTGGATAACTTGTATCATAACAGCTGAAAATACACACTGCTTTTAGACGGCTTGGGAGAATTTCCCTCCCTCCCTCCCTCCCTGCCTGTGTGTGTTGTTTTAAGAAAGGGTCTCGCACACCCCAGGCTGATCCCAAATACTCTATGTAGCCGAGAATAATCATGAACTTCTGATCCTCCTATGTCTACTTCCCAGGTAGGACTGTAGTGCTAATCCACCATTTTGGGTTTTGTGTGCGGCTGGGGATCAAACCTGGGGCTTTGCATGAAACAGGTGGGTTAGCACTCTATCAACGGAGCTACACCTTCTGGGAAGCATTCACACAAGTGTTTGGCCATCCAGAGCCAGGGAAACGGTGCTGGGAGGAGGCTCAGTGTGAAACACTGCGTAGGAAACACCTAAGTTCAGAACTGCACGTTGTGGTGGGGAGATGAAGCCTAGTCCTGATGTCAATAGCCTGAGGAGTTTACTGCTTAGGGACCTAACTCAGGTAGAGGCGGATCCTTGGCTACAGTGCAGACAAGAGTTCCAGGGCAAGTCAGAGTGAAAAAGAGTCATGGAGTTTATTAAGTAGAGATAAGAGATAGGACATTCTTCAGATTGAAGCGTGGGTATTTAAAGAGATGCTCACAGGAAAAAGACAGTACACACCCAAGTATGGGTTTTCAAGAGAAAGTCTTCATAATGACTTTTTAAGTTACGCTGCTCAAAGGATGCAATTAACAAGGTTTAAAGATGAAGTAAACTTTTAAAATTAAGTGAGGAGCTTGAGAGCTGGCTCAGCGTTAAGAGCACTCACCGTTCTGGAAGAAGAGCCAGGTTCTATTATGAGCACCCAAATGAAATCTGTTCACAATTCCAATTCCAGGGGATCACATTCCCTCTCAGAGTGCCAGGCACACATGTGGTGACTAGGTACACATGTAGGCAAATACCCCTACGCATAAAACAAATGAATCTAAAAAGAAAGAAAGAAAAAAGAAAGAAGCAGATGTTTGTGAATAACAGAGGTGCTATTTCATGAGGTACATTGTTCAGACTCAGGATGAGGGAGGATCGTTACTAGCAATCCTATTAAATCATTAAACTGAAAGTCACAAACATGCCGGCCTTAAGTGAGGAAGGCTTGTCGTTTCTAATATCCTTGCTTGAGATGTCTAACTGAAGAAAAACATAAGCTTCTTATGCTTTAGAATTAATGTCTTCCCAGTGAGAGATCATTCTGCCCATTTAGAGATCAATAAAGGGAAAAAAGTTCTTAAACAATAGCAGGTGAATGGTGTTGGCTAATGTACAAAAAGAAACTGTTCTGGAATAAACAAAAATCCAGTTTATATAGGTCTTGGGCTTATATGTTTACATACTCTGTCCGTCATCCTTAAATCTCTTTCAGGTCCTGGCTCATCCCAGATCCACTTTGAACAATTTAAATGGAAACAGTAGATATTTTTAGATTTTTTTTTTTTTTCTCCATGTAGCCCTGTCTGTCTCAGAACTAACGCTGTAGACCATGCTGGTCTTGAACTCACAGAGATCTACCTGCTTCTGCCTCCTGAGTGCTGGGATTATATGCATGTACCACCATGCCTGGTCTAAATTTGTTTTTCCTTTTTTTGAGACAGTGATCCTCAGACCTCTGATGAGATCAGGTGATAGAAACTGGTCAACTAGGGCAGGGACCCAAAGCGGCCACCAGATGTTCTTGCTGCAGGAAGAGAGCTCTGGTTTGTGTTATCTCCTGAATGCATAAAGGATATGGGGGACCATGTGACTGGAACTGGGGGAGGCACGGGGCCACCTGGTGGGCCAGATGGACTGACCATCTAATCCTCACCCCTATACCTCACTCCAGTTTCTGCCCTTTAGAAAGCCCCCCGACAAGCAGTTCCACAGTACTAGTGTATAGTACTGAAGGTTTTATAACATGAGATTCTCCTGTGTTAAGTGTGTGAATGGTGAGGACTGGGGAGACAGGGTGGTTTAATGGTTAGGGGGTACCACAAAGCTGAGACTAATCTTTTTCTAGCTTCAAGATTGGTTTTCTTTAAAAGCCTTTTTTTTTTTTTAAAGATTTATTTATTTATTTATTTATTTGTTTATTTATTTATTTATTGTATGTGAGTACACTTTTGCTCTCTTCAGACACACCAGAAGAGGGCGCTGGATCCCATTACAGTTGGTTGTGAGCCACCATGTGGTGGCTGGGGAATTGAACTGACTTCTGGAAGACCAGTTAGTGTTAACTGCTGAGCCCTCTCTCCAGACCAAGATTGGTTTTCTTAAGGTTGTAAAACAGCTCTCTCTCTCTCTCTCTCTCTCTCTCTCTCTCTCTCTCTCTCTCTCGTCCCCTTTTTTCTTGTTATCTCTCTTCCTCTTCCTAAACAATGTCTTATTTAGCCTAGATTAGGCTTAAAATTATTGTTATATAGCTTAGGAGGATCTTGAACTCCCGATCCTCCTGCCTTCCTCCTTCTAAGTGGTGGAATTAGAGATGTGTAGCACTTTCTGTTTTTAGGCTGTGGTTTTAGCTTGTGAAACAGGATTCTTCATCACTGGGTGTCTACAGCTTTGTTTGTATTAGGAAAGCTCTCTGTCAAAGGGTGTAACCAAACAATGACCAAGTCACTTATAAAAGGGGTTACTGGCGTTAACCATGCTATTTGTGTGCAAAGATGTCACCCATCAGTGTTCATATGTCTCGATGATAGTCACAGACCGGTAGGGAGGCATTTGCTTGCTGTCTGCCTCAGTAAGGGTATTATCAGTCTGGCTCTTGGCGTTTGTAGGAGAGGCAGCTAGCTGACAGATGTACATTCTGTCCCAGTTCGTACCTGGGAAGCAGCTGGCTAGTAACAACTCTTTTCGTTCCTCTCTTCCTGCCTAGCAGCCTCCATCAAAAGGATGTAGACCTTGAGCTAAAATACAAATTCTTTTCTACAGCAGTTTTTGACCACTCTTCTCCCTGGGGGATGTGTCTTTTGGACCTGGGAGAGATGCAGGGGTAGGGGTAGCATCAGCATACTGTCCAGAGGAAGCATCCAGATGTGACCTCTCTGAACGTGAATTTGAGGGTCACTCTGGTCTTACTTCTCACTGTGCTTCCTGAGGCCTCCTCTAATTTGCATCTACAGTGACCCAATGGGCAATTAGTGAACACAAAAAGTTTAGGGTCCAGCCAAGCGGCACATTGATTTGGACATAGCCGAGGGGATCGACTCTTGAGGGTTTTGTTTTTCTTCACTTGCAAATTCTAATATATGTGTGTTTCTCTTGTGTCCTGGCTTCACCTGTTAGCTCAGGGGAAACAGCAAAGAGGGAGTCTTGGGCCTGAGTTGGAAAAGCTATGTAGTGGTGTGCTGGGGTACTGTGTGAGTGTACGTATGCTTGCCTGTGTGCATATGTGTGCACATGTGTACGTGTGCGTTCACGTGTGTGTACATGTATGTGTACGTGTGTACGTGTGTAAGGGCGGTACTGTTATTCTACCAGTCACACGGTGCACCCAGTCTTTGGCAGCTCCACCAGCATTTCTGAGATCTTCATTCTATCCCGGACAGACCGGTTCTGAGGTACAGAGTAGAGAGAGGCCTGAACCACAAAGGAAGTGAACGCAATCCAGGCAAGACTGGGCCCTGTGCGTTACCGGGCGGAGTGGGGCATGGGAGGGTGGAGGCAGCCCTGCCAGCTAGGTAGGGCTGCTGGCTAATTATCCGTGGATGAGAAGAGAAAACAGAGAAAAGGGATTATGAGAAGCCTTACTAGGACCTTCGAGATAGCTCAGTGGGTCATGAGCAGCCAAGCTTGATCCTCAGCACCCATAAGCAGGCAGAAGGAGCTGACTGAATACACATGTGCACACAAGCATACCTACAAAGACGGTTTTTTTAAAAAAATGATTTTGAGATTGCGGAGTGTGCTTTAGGAAGCTGCTATAAAGAGTAAAGAGGATTTTTCTCCCTTAATATCTTGTGCAATCTCTTATTTATTCATGTTTTTTGATACAGGGTTCACTATGCAGCTCTGGCTGGCTTTGAACTCATGGGGATCTCTGCCTCTGGAGTGTTGGGTTTGGTTTTTGTTTTTGTTTTTTTTTCCCGAGACAGGGTTTCTCTGTGTAGCCCAGGTTGTCCTGGAACTCACTCTGTAGACCAGGCTGGCCTGGAACTCAGAAATCCACCTGTCTCTGCCTCCCAAGTGCTGGGTTTAAAGGCGTGCGCCACCACTGCCTGGCTGGATTTGTTTTGTTTTGAGGAACGATTTTCTGTGGCTCAGCCCTTGAACTTGGTCTGTCGTAGAGGCTAGCCTTGAACTTTCTTTTTTAAAAAATCGTGTGTGTGTGTGTGTGTGTGTGTGTGTGTGTGTGTTCAAACACTCGGGAATACTTACAGGTACCAGAGGAAGAGGACAACTTTACGGAGAAGATTCTGGACTACCTTTACTTAGGCTCTGGGGTTTGAACTAAAGTAGTCAAGCTTTCTGAGTTTTACTCACTGAGTCACCTAGCCAGCTCCTAAATGTCTGTTATTTAAACCACTTAGTTTGGGAGATTTAGAGACGGCTCAGTGGTTAAGAGCACTTGTGGTTCGCCATCTGTTACTGCAGTTCCCGGGGATCTGATGCCCTCTTCTGGCCTCTGAAGGAACTACATGTACAAGGTCCATGCCCGCACTTGCAAGGCAAAACACACAGATACATAAAATATTAAATAAAAAATTTTTAAATGTTTAATGGATTTGAATGATCGATATTTCTCTCTCTCTCTCTCTTTCTCTCTCTCTCTCTCTGTGTGTGTGTATGTTCCTACTGTTCTTTATAACCGCATGGTAGTTTTAAAATTATTTATGTAGGGCGATGGTGGCAGACCCCTTTAATCCCAGCACTCAAGAGGCAGAGGCAGGAGTATCTCTGTGACTTCAAGGCCAGCCTAGACAGCCAAGGCTACACAAAGAAACCCTGTCTTGAAAAATAACAAAACAAAACAAAACAAAACAAAAATCTTACTAGGTTGTGTGGTCTGCAGCAGTTGAGGGCTCTGAGGCAGTTTAGCTTTCGGGATCACTCTGTGTCAGGTGTCCCTGAGTTCTACTTATTGTTAGTAAATGCAGAAAGAAAGCAAACAGACGATCTCAAGCGGCATTTAAATTGAGAATCCACTTTTTCCTGCATTAATATTTAACAAAACAACAATCAAAAGTCCTCAAAACTACATCACTAACCTTCACCCATCCCAACTCAAACAAAAAAAAAAAAAACCCAGGCACTAATACACCTTCATCTTGAAGGTGCTAAGTTTTGGGGGACTTAAGTTTGGGGGGACTCTGTGGGTGAGTGGGCTAGTAAGCAGTCACAACCTTTTTGGGACCCATTAGAGCACCATGTTCCAGAGGCCATAAAATTGTTCACACCCTGAAATCCAGTGATGTCTCTCATGGGAACAAGCCCCAAGGAAACAATTAAACAAAGCAAAGAACATATGCAGATACATGTGAAAGACATTCATTGTAGCGTGATTTGTAAAGTAACGAGCTGGAAGGAGACCAAGCTCTCCACAATAAGCAGATTGTTAAACCAGAATGTGGAGACCGATGGAGTTTTATCCAGTTATTGAATAATAATTATGGAGAACACGCAGAAACATGAAAATATTTGTGATTTGGGGGTGTACACTTATTCAATGAAAGGAGAATGGAAACCAAGTCTGATGGTGTCTGCCGGGAGCCCCAGCACTCATGACTTGTTTTAGTTTGGACAATAGAGAGAAACTATATATTTGTTTTTCTTTCTTTTTAAAAAGAGTTTCTTTCTGGTTATTGAAACTTGATAATCCAAGCCCAGAAAACTCTCTGCTGACATTCTATACGAGGTTATGTAGGTAACCCTGCATTGCAGTTAGCACAGGTCTCAAAGGTTCTGGAAATAGTGGAGGCCACATCTCCCTGAGTGACTATGACTCTCGGAGGAACATGTGCTTCTTGAGAACTTCGGCTTAAGTCCACTCCCTGCCCCAAGTTCTCTGGGTGCATCCAGCAGCAGTGTGGTGAGTCCCAGTAACAGTCTCCCCCACATGGTCACTGAAGAAGCTCGGGGGAAATAATTGACCTAAGGGCCAAGAGGCTAGAGACATGGCTCAGTGGTCATGCGCACTGGCTGCTCTTCCAAGGACCAGAGTTTGATTTTCAGCATCTACATAGCACCTGTAACTACCTGTAACTCTAGTTCCAAAGGATCTGATGTCCTTTTCTGGCCTCATGGTACACATATATGCATGCAGGCAAAACACCCACACATATAAATAAATCTAAATATATATATATATATATGACAGGAAAAAGCCCTAGGAAGTTGAGGTCAATTATGATGGTCCATAGAGAAGGCCGGGCAGTGGAGGCACATGCCTTTAATCCCAGCACTTGGGAGGCTGAGGCAGGCAGATCTCTGAGAAGCCAGCCTGGTCTACAGAGAGAGAGTTTCAGGATAGCCAGGGCTACACAGAGAAACCCCGTCTCAACCAGCACCACCCCCCACCCCCCAAAAGAAAGAAAACAATAGAAGAAAAGAAAACTTATACCATAGATGACTAAATATACTACCTAGCATACGGTCTTCTGCCCATGCCCCCCACACCTCCCTATGTAACCATACCTGGGTTTTTTGAGATGGCCCTTTTGGGGGATGCTAGCCTCCTCCATCTGCTCGGTGTGCCAATCCTTGAATAAACCTGATTTCCTATCTGCTAGCTCTTGTCTTCCGAGTATTGGCTTTCCAGGTGAGCAGATTCACGTGCTTTGGGTGACAACGATATGGGGCTCTGTGCATGTCTGTACATTGTTATTTCTCCATATTAACATCGCAGCTGCTCCCACAGTCTAACTAAGGGAGTAACATGATGCTTTGGGTCCCAGAGCAGACCAGCAGAGTAGTGTGAGGCTTTGTCATGTTACCCACAACAGCACAAGACTTGAAAACATAATGCTTTTTAAGTTTCTAGACGTTTTCATTCCGTATTTTTGGGCTGCAGTTTAACAGCGCTAACTGAAACCTTAGAAGATAAAACCACGGGTGGAAAGGGAGCTGTATTTTTAACTTGACGGATACGTGGCGAACAGCCAGAGTCCGTTTCAAACAGGAGGCTTTAAATTCAGGTTTTTAAAGTACGTCTTTGGGAGAAACAAAGGAGGTGTTGGTGAGAGAGTCAGGACAAGCAGGTGAGTGAGGATAAAGTTTGCTTTGCAGATTTAAGTCAGTACATCTCTGTTGACAGGAGTCTGAAGTTTAGTTACCCTCCCCTTCCTGGTACAGAGAGGAGTCACTCCTATGAATGAAACTTTCCTTCTTGGTGTGACTTCCATTACTGGGGCGGGGAGGGAGGCAGAGTGGGCAGCTTCTCCTCTCTTTCTAGAGCAGTTTCTGAGGTGGGTGTGTGGCTCAGTGGTGGGAGCATGCGCACTTAGCTTATGCAAAGCTCTAGGCTACCCGGGCCAATTAGATCTCTAACTAGATGTTTGCTTCTCTTTTCGTCCAGGGAGGGATGAAAAGGCCTATGATTGGTTTTCGTTAGGAACTCATGAATGGTGGCAGTCTTAATTCTACAGGACAGAGAGCAAAACTGGATTTTGTAAGAGTGACAAGGAATGGCCGGGCAGTGGTGGCGCGCGCCTTTAATCCCAGCACTTGGGAGGCAGAGGCAGGCGGATTTCTGAGTTCGAGGCCAGCCTGGTCTACAGAGTGAGTTCCAGGACAGCCAGGGCTACACAGAGAAACCCTGTCTCGAAAAACTAAAAAAAAAAAAAAAAAAAGAATGACAAGGAAATAGAACAATCTGGGTGGGACTGGGGAGATTTGCTCAGCAGCATGAGGTTACAGGTGTGTGTGTGCCTGCTATTTTTTCCCTGTAAGAATTAAAGCAGAAGGGACTTCCTCACTGTGATGACTCAAGAGACTGGAATCTCTTGTTTGTGAGAATAATGGCTGTGTTGGGGCTTTATTTGCTTCCTTAACCTTTCAGTCTGATGAAGCAGATTTTTTCTTTTTGGTTTGGTCTGGTTTGTTTTGGGCCTCACACTGAACTCTGCCCGAAGCAATTTCCATTTATTACATTTAAAAAAAAAAGGATTTATTTATTTATTTCATATTTATGAGTGCTCTCTCTTTATGCACACCAAAAGAGGAGATCAAATCCCATTACAGATGGTTGTGAACCACCAAGTGGTTTCTGAGAATTGAACGCAGGACCTCTGAGGACCAGCAAGTGCTCTTACCCCCCAAGCCATCACTTTAGACCCTCTTACTACATGTCTTAGTCAGGTTTTGTATTCTTGCACAAAACATCATGACCAAGAAGCAACTTGGGAAGGAAAGGGTTTATTCAGCTTACACTTCTACATTGCTGTTCATCACCAAAGGAAGTCAGGACAGGAACTCTCACAGGGCGGGGACTTGGAAGCAGGAGTTGATGCAGAGGCCATGAAGGATGGTGCTTGCTGGATTGCTTCTCCTGGCTTGCTCAGCTTGCTTTCTTATAGAACCCAGGACTACCAGTCCATGGATGGCACCACCCACAATGGGCATTCCCACCCTTGATTATTAGTTGAGAAAATGCCTTACAGCTGGATCTCATGGAGGTATTTCCTCAAGGGGGCTCCTTTCTCTGTGATAACTCCAGCTTGTGTCAAGTTGACACACAGAACCATCAAGTATACTACATGCTTTAAAAAAATATTTATGTTTTTGTTTTGTGTGTGTGTGTGTGTGTGTGTGTGCACACGCTCGCCTGGGTATATGTTGCGCACCATATGTGTGCAGGAGCCCTTAGAGGTCAGGAGATCACCTGGAACTGAATTTACAGGTGGTTGGTTGTGAGCCACCATCTGGGTCCTGGGAGTGGAACCTCAATTTGTCCTTATTTGTTTGTTTTTAAGACTGTGCTCACTAAGTAACCCTGCTTGTCTTGACTCACTCTATAGACTAGGGTGGCCTCGAACTAGAGATGTACCTGCCTTTGCCTCCAGATGCTGGGATTAAAGGTGAGAGACACCACACTCAGCTATACCCACTTCTTGATGAGGAGAGTGCTTGTGTGCTTGGGGGTGGGGGAGAGTGTGGGTGACATCCTTGGATTTGACTCAGTCTGTATTAGGTGACACCTAATTGCAAGGGAAGAGGCAACAGAGTGAGGTGGCACTTGACTTTTGACTAGTTTTGAATAGTAGACTTTGAGCAAAATGGACCTATTTCAATTCCAGATGGAAGTGATAAGCGATCTGTGCGATCTTGCAGATCTGCAAGGCCTACAGTTCTTTATTTTCTACAGTCCCAAAGACCTCAGGGTAAAATGAGCTGAGCGGGTTGCTCTGCAGAACCAGGCTGCAGTGACTTTGCATGAGTAAGTGTTAAAGCCCTGTGTATTAAGTCATTGGGTTTTGAGTTTGTCTGGGCAGCATGTTTAACAAGCTTGTGCCTATTACAGCAGGTGGCTTACATTCTCACCTGCCCCCTACCTCAGTCCCTGAAGTTGCTCTGACTTCCGGCTTCCTCTCTTGAGTTTGTCCCTTTGTGTAGCTGCTTTTGTCTTCTATGGGTCAAGTTTACCCGCACAATACAGCTTTCGCCTCAAGTGTTTTTCTTGAGCCAAATATAAACCACCACAGTCTAGGACCATGGATTCCAGTTGTCTTGAAAAACATGTTCTAACATGAAAGTAGGTTCATGGATTTTTTATAGCTCATGAAATTTTTATGGTCACGAAACAAAAGAAAGTCATAAATCAAGACACCTTTCGAACATGTTGATGGGAACCCCGGGCAGGCAGATGACAGCACAGCAGGAGACTGTCTTACAGCTGTTACATGACACAAGGTTTTTAGACTTGAGGTTTGTAGAAGCTACTGGTTTGCTAGATTTATATATTCTAAAGCTTTTTTTTTGACTGATAGTTGAAAAGATGTTAGGTAGATACAGATGTGGGTAATGAAAGACTGTTTAAAGAGTCTAAAGATAGCCCAGAATAATTTGGTTCTGAATCTGCAACATTCCAACTTTCCATAAGCAGAAAGTTCTGATATGACAACCAACCTTGAAGGATCTTGAGTTAGGTAAGTTTTTTTATCTGGAAACTTCAGTGTTTAACAGCCTGGCTTTGGTACAACACAGCCTTGATGGGTTGGGTTTAGACTCCAGTAAGACCTGGTATAACTAGGTAGTTTGCTTCTTGTGACTAAGTAGCTGACACAAAGTTACTACTACTATTACTATTGATTTTTTTTTTCAAGACAGGGTTTCACTATGTAGACCAAGCTGGCCTTGAACTCACAAAGATCCACCTGCCTTGACTTTCTAAGCGCTGAGATTAAAGGCATATGCTACTACATATGACCTTGTCCCAGGGGTTTTTTTTTGTTTGTTTGTTTTGTTTTTTGTTTTTTCGAGACAGGGTTTCCTCTGTGTAGCCCTGGCTGTCCTGGAACTCACTCTGTAGATCAGGCTGGCCTCGAACTCAGAAATCTGCCTGCCTGTGCCTCCTAAGTGCTGGGATTAAAGGCGTGCGCCACCACTGCCGGGCTGTCCCAGGGTTTTAATGTGAAGAATAATTTGGAAAAAAAAAATGAAAGGGGTATTTGAAAAACTCTGTGCCAAGATTGTACTCAGAGGGTAGTCTGCTGACGGAAGCAGGGCATATGGCGAACAGAGCAAGCTGGGGTGAGGTTGAGGGAAGAGGGATCAGTGTCTGCTGACGGAAGCAGGGCATATGGCGAACAGAGCAAGCTGGGGTGAGGTTGAGGGAAGAGGATCAGTTAAGATCATGTAATTCTTTACGGTAAAGGTGCTAGTGATTAGATTTGTGTAATCTTTTAAACTAAACTTTCACTGCATCATTAATGATTAATCCATGTAATCCTGTAAGATATTGTTCTGTCTTTGCAGCTTGAAAATCAAGTCCTAGTCTGGTGATTGTCATCACTAAGAGGCAAAGAAGGCACTTTGGCTTGTTCATTCACATGGTCTTATTTTCATTCATTCATTCATTCATTCATTCTTCAGTCTTCATTCATACCACCTTCTCTTAAGTCCTGCAAGACTGATGCTTTTCAAACCTTTGTGTCATGGAGCACGTATAAAAGTTTCATCTTTGCCTTCTGTTTCTGGGAGTTGTGTCCTTGGTGTAGCCAGTAAACTCCTTCCTTCTGGAGTGAGTGTGATTCCTGAAGACTTTTGCCAAGAAAGGACACAGAAAGTATATAATAGGATCCATTTAAATAATAGTCAAATACTGGTGGTGATTTTTTTTTTTCTCCTTCTGGTGTTGAATTGAGAGACTTGAATATGCTAGGCAGGTATTCTGCTACTGAGCGGAATCCTAGCCTTTCAAATGAGATTTTTACCTGCTGTTAACATTAAATGGTTACAGGAACACTTTTTGGTTATGTATTGTTGTTGGCTTTGATTTTTCTCTTCTTTTCTTTTTTGAAATGTATGTATGTATGTATGTATATATTTATATATGTGAGTACACCATAGCTGTCTTCAGACACACCAGAAGAGGGCATCGGATCCCATTACAGATGGTTGTGAGCCACCATGTGGTTGCTGGGAATTGAACTCAGGACCTCTGGAAGAGCAGTCGGTGTTCCTAACCTCTGAATCATCTCTCCAGCCCGTGGCTTAGATTTTTTCAAAACTTACTTTTAATAAGGGTTTTTTAATGCTTTAACTTCCCTTCTATCCCACCACCCACCAGAGGTAGTGGAAAAGAAAGGTTAATAGGACACAGGGGAAGTGGACCTGTTTAGAAATGGTTCTTTGGAGCAACTCCAATCTGCACTGTCAGCAGTCCAATTCAGTAGTGTCAGGATAGCAAACATGAACCAGCAGCAGTGGCATGACCCAGCAGAAACAGCCAGACCTCTGCTAAATCAACACCAGTTAGCAGGAGCGACCAGGACCAGCAGGGATGCCAGGAAAAGTTCTCTGCTGTGCCTCTCACCCAAGTGAAGATCAGTGAAGACTCGAGCATTGCACAGCTAGCTATGCAAGCCTGCGATCACTGTCCGTTGAGTCCTATTTACACTCCCTCCAAACATCACATGTCCTCCTAAGGGTCTTTCTGCAGCACCATGTGAGTCTGTCTTAGTAAAACTCCATTTGAGTCTATATCAGCTGTCATCACTAGGCCAATCTGCTCAAGTCCTCAGAAGCATGGAGAAGCCTCCAGAACATCACCAGAAGTTTTTTTGGTGTGTTTCTTTCTATGAAGTTATGACAAACAATGACCATTATGGAATGGCCAGGCGTCGTCCACCATCTGTCGGGTTGTATTCATATTCCTTCTTAGCATGATGTGTCCTTTTACATGTTTGCTTTAGCAAAACATCCCTTCACCTGCGTCCACTTCAGGGAAACACTCCTTCACATGTCTGCCCCAGCAAAACACCAGCCAACACAGCTGATTTCCCAAGGCAACCAGAAGTTTCCACTTCATATCGTTATAAAAACCTATAGCTAGCAGCGTCACCTGATGTGAGCCACAGGAGACGCAGCTTGGAACTCTTGCCAGCAGCGGAGAAGTCTCATTGTTTTGGACTGACACCCAGTAAAGCTAGATCCTTCGCTTTGTCACAGAAAAAAATTTCAAGGTGAGTCAATCCAGTGCAGAATTGGAGTTTATTTGTTTATAAATTATTTGCTTTATTTTACTTGTGCATGTGTGTTCATATGAATGTGTCTGCAGATGCTCCTAAAGGCCAGAAGATCCTCCTAGAGAGTGCCTCAGAACTGGAGTTACAGGAAACTGTCTCAAGTGGTTGCTGGAGACTGAACTCCAGTCCTCTGCAAGAGCAGCAAGTGTTTGTAACCACTGAGCAACTGCAAAGCATTCAGTGATAAGTGATTTGTGTCGTGCTTTAGAGTTTACAAAGTGTTACTCAAATTGTCCTGTTTGAGCCTCAGCCTAGCTCTGTGAGGCATGTTACTATCCCCACTTTACAATTCAGAAAACAGAGTCTCCCCAAGGACAGGCAAGGGTTTGCTTTCCTAATCATGTCCTTGTTACTGTCTCAGCCCAGTTCTTACTTCTTGGCCTTATGCCTGAGTCCATGCTTGCATGCATTCTTGCTCAGAGGCCTCTACTGGATCTGCACCTTCCCTTGCTTATTACCCCAGGAGTGGGTGCTTTACCTTTAGTGCTTTACTCCTCAGTAAGGGCCCCCTTTGGCCAGACATTAACAAGCTCCATCGTGGAAGAACAGATTTTAAGACTCTTTGACTGAGAAAACTCTTTCAACATAGAATAAAAATGGAAAACGAATCTATCAGTGCACTGAGATTTTCTTCAGGTCGAGTGACACACATTCCTGGGATGACAAAGAACTCTTGCTGTCTAATTCCTGGGTTCTCTGGTGTATCCTTGTAGGTGTGCCTGGCACTTTCCTTTGGGTCTCTCATCAAATCACGCTTCTCTACAGACTCTTAGAGAGCAGTGATCCTTGGCAGAGCCTATACTTTTAGCCAGAAGCAGACATGAATGATTGTCTTCCCAAGCATCCAGGCAGCAAAGGAATATAGAATAACAGGAGATAAACGGACTCTCATGGCAATTTTTGTTTTGGAGCAAAGAAATGAGCTTTATTTCCTGAATTTTCAGGGCATATTTAATAATTTAAAAACAATTAGAGTTAACCAGTTTTTTTTTTTTTTGTCACAGATGATAAAGCAACCAATCATAGTGAGGTGGCATTGACATTAATAATTAAATATACTTAATAATAAATGTGCTCCATGGAAACATGCATGATGTAATGATTTTTTTCTTGCTTATCACGCAGTCCTTATTCCTTTAGATTTTATAAGTATTTCATATGACAGAACAACTATGGAGTTTTGACTCCTGTTAAAGTTTTTATTACTGGAGAATGATCTAGAAGCATGCAAGACAGTACTATGGAAGTTTACAGTCATAAGAAGGCATTATCTTACAAACTTGTGAGACCAGCTGGTGATTCCCCAAAATAAGGCATTGTGGTACGTTGTCCGGTGGTGTTCTTGTCAGCTTTTCATAGGCTGGAGTCTCCCAGGAAGAGAAATCTCCATTGAGAAAATGCCTTCCTAAGACTGGCCTTTAGACAACTCTACTGGTCATTTTCCTGATTAATGATCAATGTGGGAGGGCTCGGCTTATCAGAGGTGGTACTATCCCATACCGGTGGCCCTGGGTTGTACAGGAAAGCTGAGCAAGCCATAGGGAGCAAGCTAGGAAGCAGTACTCTGTATGGCTTCTGCTTCAGCTCTTGCCTTCAGTTTCCTGCCCTGACTTTCTTTTGTGATAGATTACAACTGCAGTCAGAAATAGATCTTTTCCTCTCCAAGTTGCTCTTGGTCATGGTGAGTGAGTGATAGCTGTCCCTGGTTGTCAAGTTGACTACATCTGGACTACCATCCAGAAGTGGAGAGCACACTGTGATCTAGATCTTGAGGCTGGAAAACACAGATGTCTGACCTGGATCTTGACACGGAGATCTTGAGGCATAATGGCCACCAAAAGCTTAGGCCAGGTAGTACACACCCTTAATCTTAGGAGACTGAGGCAAGTAGATCTCTGAGTTCAAGGTCAGTCTGGGACGAAGCTTGTTCCAAATCCAGGTGTGGTAGTACATTTAAGCTGGGCCACACCTTCTTCTGGAGGCCTACATAAGGACATTGGAAGAAGGGAGATTCACTCTTCTTTGATTGCACTTAATTACTAGCACATCTGTCGGAACCTACTTCTACAGAAGAGCAGCTTAAACAATTAGCCTCATGGGACTGAGCAACTACGAGATTCTTGGACTTCCCATCCACAGCTGTCCATTGTTGGGTTAGTTGGGCGGCAGGCTATAAGTCATTACAATAAATTCCCTTAATGTATAGAGGCATTACACTATTTTTATGACTCTAGAGAATCCTGACTAATGGTGTTTTATCACAGCAATAGAAATCCTAACTAAAATGTGTAGAATAGACCTTGGGTTAGTGGTGGTGTTCTCTAACCCACACACGGTGTTCCTTATTGTCATCTGGCCCCTCTTCTCCCAAGCAAGAAGTCTTGGGTTGGCTTTCCTTTAATTATATTTCATCCATGGAGCAGATGGTGAGCCCAACACTTAAAAAGCTAAATATGATCTAACATGTTTTCTGTGTGTTATAGTGTACAAAGTACTGGGCTATCATGAGTTTGTAAACCTTAAAACAACCTTTAGAGGTCAACCCAAGCTTACAATTCTCCAAAGAAGAGCCATATTTCATTATTGTGGTGGGTTGAGGGAGAAATGTCCTCCATGAGCTTGGGTATGTGAACACTTGATGTCTAGTTATTGGTGCTGCATGGGGGAATGATACAGAACTTTTAGGTCTGACCTTGTTGGCAGAAGAATGTCAAATGGGGGGTGCACTCTGAGAGTTTATAGCCTTGCTTCCGGTTTATTCTCTCTGCCTCGTGTTTAAAGATGAAGACATGATCTGCTTTCTGCTTCACCCCCCCTGTTCTAGCCTCCCCCTACGGTTATGGACTCTCCTTCCAGGTTCCTAAGCCAAAATGAACTTTTCTTTGGTTTTGGTCATGGTATTTTATCACAGCAACAGAAAAGCAACTGATGGAATTATGAACACTCTTTTGTTCTTTGCTGGACTTGCTAGGCTATCCATGGTATGTCCATCCTGAGTTTTTATTTTTATTTAGGCAGGTATCCCAGGCTGGACCTTGAACTCCCTACACTCCTGGTCCTCACCTATTGATGATGCCGAGCGTGATAAAAAAAAGTGGGGTGTCCTTGGAAATGATAACTTTCTTGATTCAGCTGTGCATAGCTTGGAGTATTAAGATGTCAGTCAATTCAATGGCCACGGGAGTCACCCAAACCATGGGTGTTCAAGTCCTTTGTTTTGCAAACTCAAGAGAAGGAATTTCAGAGGGGTTCGAAGGGAGTTTTGTCATCGGGTTACAGGTGGGAGTTGTGAGAGAAACCCAGCAGAGCTCCCATCCAGCAGAAGAGGGCCCCACATGCTGCACTGCTGAGCGCTTATCCCAGGGAATTTTTGTAGAAACAGAAGTGAGCTGTGAGGAGGGCAATGAGCTGGTCAGTCCAGTAACCCATCCAGGACCCTTTCCATTTCCACCATGTTTTCAAGTCTGTTCCAGGCAGAGAAATATCAAATCAACTTCCTTTCCTGGGTGGGCTGAACCAAAGATGCTTTGATGCCTCTATGGGAAGATAGAACTTCCAAGCCAACCAAGGGCATTTCTACATTTGGGGTCCCTGCCCTAGAACTTCTGGCCCCTTTGTTACCCGTTCTTATTACTGAGGTATTTTAGCTATAAGGAGACTGAGATATTTCAAAGGGACACTCTCCGTACCTAAGGGAAAGGACTTGGGTGGGAGGGTAGGCTCTAGTTGACAGTAATTTTCATTTGGGGGTGGGGTGGGGTGGTGGGAGCATGGGGAATTGCATCCTGGGCTTCTTGTACTAGTCCCTCCCTCAGCTCTGAGAGCGGCTTGCCCCTTCTGCTTGAGTATCTCCTGCATTTATTTCTTAGAATGTATGTGTCTTGTTTTTTGCCTGCATATTTGAGCATTGCTTAGTGCTGATGAAAGCCAGAAGGGGGCGCTAGACCTTTCTGAGCTACATAGCTGTGCTAACCACCGAGCGAGTGCTAGGAAACCGTACCCGCCTTTAAGTCCCTAGCATTTCTTAAACAAGATAACTAGAATATTAAAAACGATTGTTTATGCACATGTTTTACAAAACACTCAGACACCAGACTTACAGAATTTCCACAAAGACTCTCAACTACTAACATTTCAAGATTACGGAAATGTAAGACTGTAAAGACATAAGCTATACTGCGGAAGGCAGTGCTGGTCTACTATTTTAAAAACATTAGTAGCCTTACAAAAGCAAGGCCTCAAAAAATTGGCTTAAGACTCAGAATTGTTCCTCTCCACGGAAATCTTTAGTAAAAGGCGAAAGATTTATGCGATCTGAAGAGAAACCAGAGTATGCCTAAACCTACCGGGTGTACAGTTCTCGGCCGACTGTATCTCCTAGATAACTAATGGTAACAATTTACTCCTAAAGACAGCGACTACTTTACTTATATCGGATAAATCTTTGAAGCCTCTATCATATTAAGGAATAGAATGAATAAAACATAACAATAAAAAAGCACGTTACCCTTTTAAATTATGTAACCACCAATGTACACTGCATTGTGGGTATGCAAATATCGCCGACAAGCCGCGTGGCCGCCCCGGTTTCCGGAAGTGCCTTGAATTTGTCCCAGATGTCGCTAGGCGCTGGGCCGCCACCAGGGGTCAGAGCGAAAGCCGGATTTACAAGCGTACAGACTTCCATTTTCAAAAGTGTGATTTTGGTGTCCTTATAATTCCAGCACTGGTAGTAGAGGCAGGGGAATAACTGAATTTGAGGCCTATCTGGTCTGCATAGCAAGTGCCAGGCCTTTACATAAGAAAAGAAGAGTAAACATAAGAAAAATTTACAGAAGAAAAACTTAAAATCAAAATATGACTTTTATGGGCAGATCTCACTATAGAGCTCGTGACTACCATGAACGAGAGAATGGGTTTCATTCTCAGCTTCATCACATAAAAATAAAACAAAAATTGCACAAAAAATTAGCCTTTAATGTAGCTCAATGGTAGAGTGCCTGTCTACCATGTAGCAAGGAAGGAGGTGGGTTTAATTCCATTGGAAATCTTTTCTGCCTGGCAGGGGCTGTACATGCCTGACCTCTCAGCATTGGTAAGGATGAGACAGAAGGACTGTGAGTTTTAGTGAGAAAAGACTTATCTAAAATAAATTCAAATGCAGGGGTGGTGGTGGTGGTAGTGGTGTTGGCTGTGGCTCATGCCTTTAATACTAGCACTCAGGAGGTAGTGGCAGGTGGTTCTCTGAATTTGAGGCCAGCCTGGTCCTCACACCAGGTTTCAGGTCAGCCAGGCTCCACAGAGAAACCCCATTTGAAGCCCTTCTCCCCAGACCCTTCCACAAACAAACAAACAACAACAACAACAAAACAAAACCAAAACACCAACTTTCTTTTTTTCAACATAATATTTTTATTGATTATTTGAGAATTTCACACCATGAACTCTGATTAAGCTCACTTCTCAGTCCTCCAGTTGTATCTTTAATTTTTTTTCAACCTATTTTTAATGATGGTTCTTAAAAGCTTAAACTTTCCTTGTAGCCCAGAGGTAGTGGGAAAGAAAGGATACAGGGGAAGTGGACCTGTTTAGAAAGGTTCTTTGGAGCAACTCCCGTTTGTGTTGTCAGGAAATTGGCAGTTCAGTTCACAGGTTAGCAGTGACAGCTTGATCCACTCGCAAACACTTCACGGATACACCAGCAGTACAGTTCGGTAAAGCTGGCATAGCAAACAGGAATCAGCAGTGGTGGTACTACCTAGCAGAGACAGCCAGGCCTCAGTCTTGGCACGAGTCAGCAGGAGGGACCAGGAGGAACACCAGGAGTTCTCAGCTATGCCTCTCTCAGGGAATCGAAGATCAGAGAAGACTCGAGACCCCCAAGTGTTGAGCTATCTCTATAAGAAAGCCTAGCTCAGCCTCCGGCACTGTCTCTATTTATGCTCCCTCTAAATGTCACCTGTCCTCTATGGATCCTGCCTCAGCATGTGTCCTGCCTTAGCACATGCATCTGTCTTAGCTGACACCACTGCCAATCAGCCCAAGTCTGCAGAAGCAGCAAGAATCTGCAGCACACCACCATCAGTTTTTTGGTGTGTTTCTCTCTATGGCAAATGCAGCTCAACTATGCAATGCAAGGCGGATCAGTACATGCATGTTGTTAGCAAAGAATCCTTCATCACGTGTCCTTTCCTGTGCTTCTCTAGCAGAACATCCTTGCTCCTGTGTCTGCTTCAGTGTTCCCTCTCTAGTCTTAGTCTTTCACCTGTGTCCACTTCAGGAAAACACTCCTTCACATGTTTGCCCCAGCAAAACATCATCCAACACAGCTGACTTTCCAAAGAACTCTTACGTTTCCACTTCATCCCATGTCCTCTGGATCTTTCTTGAGATTCCCCCAAAAGGCAAACAAGCAAACAAAAACCAAAACAACAACAAAAAACAAAACAAAACAAAAACCCTTGGAGACAAAAACAAAAACAAAACACCAAAAACCAGAACCGAGTTCGTTTGGTTGTCCACATGCTCACTGGAGTGTGGTGAAACTCCCAGTGGCCAGCCCCCTAAGGAAAGCTGAATCCTTCACCTGCAGCCCCTGCCGGAAGTCAACTGTGGAGAGCTACACTTCAGCATCCCTACCAAACTTTTTTGTTTGTTTGTTTTTTGTTTTTTGAGACAGGATTTCTCTGTGTAGCCCTGGCTGTCCTGGAACTCACTCTGTAGACCAGGCTGACCTCCAACTCAGAAATCCACCTGCCTCTGCCTCCCGAGTGCTGGGATTAAAGGTGTGTGCCACCACTGCTCAGCTAGCTTCCAGGTTTTTAAATAGAATTAAATTCTGGAGGATGGGAAGTCTGAGATCAAAGCACTGGCAGATTTGGATTCTGATGCCTTCCTTATGCACAGCTCTTGTGTGGATGATGTGAGGTATCTCCTTGGGACCTCTTATAAAAGGGTATGGATCCCACTCAGGAGGGCCCTCCCCTATGACCTTTTCTTAGAAAGTCACTATCTCAAAGTACTATCACACTGGTGTTAGGTTTCAGTATATGGATTTTGAGGGGGAGAGAAACATTCAGACCACAGCAGACCTGGACACAAGACACAAATGTGCAACTTCCAGGGAAGATATGAACAGATGCCTGTTTACTCCAGGTAGGCATTGATGATAGGGCAAAGATTATTCCATCCTAGTCCAATTTACCAAACAACTGAGTTTACTGGAGTCTTTTGCAGGAACAGGTGAGGAATTACTTTTGGGGTATAGATGACTCAAAAAGGCAACTGTACCTCACCAAAACTCCCTCTTCCTACCATGGCTGACAACTCATAAATCTGCTTTCCAGGATATCCCTGCATGAGTAGGAAGCAGTTTAGCTCACCAGATAGTCTCCTTTTCCAGAAATTCTTTTTATGTTTTTGTTTTTTTGTTTTGAGACAGGGCCTCTCTGTGTAGTTGTGGCTGTCCTGGAACTCACTATGCAGACTAGGCTGTCCTTGAACTCAGATATTCGCCTGCTTCTGTCTCCCAAGTGTTGAGACTAAAGGCATGTGCCACCACTGCCTGGCTCCCAGTATTCTTTACAACTTTTATAAGCTTGGAGAAAGGTTTTGTGATTGTGTAATTTTCAGGACCTTTCTGGGCCTTGGAAGTTGTGTTTAGTTCTTTGGTCTTCTATGTTTCTTTTACTTCTAAATATTTCAATTTAGAGGAAATAGCTCTGGCTTGCAAGTAGATAAATAAATACTCATAAAGAAATATACAGACAGGATTTAAGGCACAGGGGCTACAGAGATGGCTCAAAGGTTAAGATCAGCACTGGTCTTGCAGAGGATCAAAGTTTGGTTCCTAGCACCCATGTTCAGCAGCTCACAACTGCTGGGATAATATCGTTGTACAATGTGGAAAGATTGCCTCTGTGTTATACAAATGCTGATTTCTGTTCCAGCAGAGATCTGAGTACAGGCCAGACTCTGGTATTGTCATTCCAATTACTCAGCACCTGCATCGTATTTTGAAACACACTCTCGCCTTTTGATTGGTTTTAATTAAAATCAGATGTCCAATAGGAAAGGAAGGTGGGACTTCTGGGAGAGAAAGAACTCTGGGAAAAAGAGTCAGGAATAGGAGACTCATCAGCCAGATGTAGAGGAAGAAGCTGACTGGGACTGAAGGAGAGGTAACTGATGAGCCACATGGCAGAAATTAGATTAGTATAAATGGATTAATTGAGTTATGAGCTAGTTGGGAACAAGTCTAGCTATAAGGCCTAAGCATTCATAAATTGATATAAGCCTCTGTGTCATTATTTGGGAGCTGGCAGTCCCAAAGAAAGCCCCATTTTCATAACTTCTTGTTACTCCAGATCCAGGGACTTCAATGCTCTCTTCTGGATTCCATGGGCACCTGCACTCACCTATACACATATTCTCACACCCACATAGATATATAAAGCATCTTAAAGAGACATCAGATGATTGTTATTGTGGCTTGAATTATGGTCTCCAATAAAATATGTTGTAGTCCTTATCCTAAGTATGTAATGATGCAATTTCATTTAGAAACAGGGATTTGGAGATGTAATTCTTTAAAACAGGATTTGATAGATTAGGGTGGGTTCTAATTCCAATATGATTTATATCCTTTTAAGAAAACAGAGGAAACACAGAGACACATAGAAGGAGGGTGAGCACAGGATTGGTCCATAGAACCAATCTCTTCAGGTTGGACATCAGACTCCACAGCTGCTGCTCTTCCTACTTTCTTTAACTAGACCCTGTTACAGGATATTTGATCACACCGAGAACCCCCAAGATTGTGTTATTTATTGAATAAAACCTTTTTGTAGTTGAGGTGTGGCTCAGCCTTAGCACATACCTAAGAATACAGACACAACCTTAGCACACACCTTTAATCCCAAACAATGAAGGTAAAGTTAGTTTGTAGAAGGAAGCACACATGTTTGAAAGCAATGTCTAATTGAGTGGCAGACAAAGTGATGAATTAGAGGAAGATTTGACAGAATAGGGTGTGCTCAACTCTCATAAGAAGAGAGAAGAGATGGAAGCTACTTAAGGGGAAATGCAGAGAGAGAAGGAGACAGTTTTACTGAGACAGTGGCACAGAGATAGGTTACAGACACGCTAGACACAGGTGAAGACAAACCAAGCCAGAGAATGAGAAGTAGTCAGAAGATTAGAACAAATTTCCAGAGTTAGTTTGAGGCCAAATAGAGCAAAAAGTTAGAGAATAAGAGAGAGGCCAGATTGAATCAGTCAGCTTGGAGAGGAACACTTGAGTTGAATCAGCCAGCCAGAGTTCAGGAAGAATTAGGAAGGGGTGATCTTATTCAGCAGTAAGTCTCAGAGGCTGAAAACATTCTAGGCCTAGGTGAGATTGTATGGAGGGCAGAAGCTTCTAGGTCTAGGCCTATGTTAGTGGACAGAGGCAGTAAGCCTTGGAGACCATAATTGCTATAGAAGAACAAAAGTTACTTTTAAGACCACACTTTCTAAAATTTCTAGAACCACTCCAAATGGTGCCACTAGCTAGGGACTAAGCATCCAACACATAAAGCTGTGTTGGACATTTTGTTTTCAAACTGTAGTACTTTGCCTCTCTATATCAAGGGCCAAAATTCTGGGCTACAATATCCAATTGATAAACTTAGCCCATCTGCATATATCATGGGCTGGTAGTAGGGATGTTGTATGAGAAAGAATTGGCTCCTCCAGCCCCAGAGGATCTATAGCTCTCTCCTGGTCTCCTTGGGCACACGTGAGGCACACAAGCACACACACACACACAAATAATAAAAATAAGTCTTAAAAAGAGAAAGCCTAAGGTCTGCCAACCAACTATCAGAATATCTGCAGGAGCCATGTTTTTCACTAGATGTAAAGTCAACATGGAAAACAATTGTATCTAATTAGTACTGGGTCCTGGATTGGAGCTCCAGTCTTTAGGCTTGCAGGAAGTTCTTTTTCCCATTAGAGCGACTCTCTGCTGTTTGAATGTCAGAATTACCAGCCACCAAATCTAAGACTTCATGGGTGAACTGCACCATTGCTTTATGCATTATGCAGACTGAATCACACAGTATGATATGCCACTGGATGAGCATGAACCATCACCAGAAAGAGTAGTATGCTAAGTTACAGGAAGTATACGTTTTATTTGAACACTGGTCTTAGACCCAGAGTCTATGGAGTTGTGTAAATTTACAAAGAAAATATTGGCTTAACAAGTACAATCTCATAAAAGTCTCCTGGGGACTGCTGAAGGAGCCATGTAAACAATGCAGTGGCCGTGCTATTGCACTGAGATAACCCTGTGCACAAGGATGAAGCAGCACCTAGGAGGAAGGGAGTCATTCCACCGAGGGGAGGTAGCAGTGATGCTCAGAAACTGAAGGAATGACACTGGGGCAGGAGAGATGGCACAGATAATGGAGCACCAGGGAGATGGAGCACCAGGGAGATGGCACAGATAATGGAACACCAGGGAGATGGAGCACTAGGGAGATGGAGCAGGTAATGGAGCACCAGGGAGATGGAGCATCAGGGAGACGGAGCAGGTATTGGAGCACCAGGAAGATGGCATAGGTAATGGAGCACCAGAGAAATGGTAGAGGTAATGGAGCACCAGGGAGATGGAGCAAGTAATGGAGCACCAGGGAGATGGCACAGGCAATGGAGCACCAGAGAAATGGTAGAGGTAATGGAGCACCAGGGAGATGGAGCAGGGAATGCAGCAGCAGGGTAAGTATGCATTGGGCAGTGATTAGGCATGTAGTCTGGGGACCAGTGCCATTTGAGGATGAGTCAGTTAAACTGCTCAGCCGTCTTCTTATTCACTTCTGAGGTGATACTTCTTTTCCAAAGTTGCTCGGCACCACTGAGCTCTGTCTCCTCTGCTAAGAGAAAACCAAACACATTATGCTTAATTGCTTGTCTCCTCTGCAGTGGGGAAGAAGGTGGAGTTGGGGTGGGTATTGTCCAGGAGCACTCAGAACTCTGTGAGGTCTCCAGCTGGAGTTGCAGGGTCTACAGGCGGGGCTGTTCTTCAGCTTTAGCATCTGGAGGACATCAGGGATCAAGTCTCCACGTGGCACCAGAAGCAGCTCTGAGCAAGGGCTCCTGAGTGGTGGCAGAGCTCAGGGGAAAGACATAGGTAGGTGGTGATAGGAGGTGGGGAGGGGCTGTGGGAGGAATGGTCATTTTGGAGGACGAGGGAGTGATATGTTCTCATCCGACAGGTGTTGTAGAAAATATCTAATCTTAATCAGGGGTTTCTACCCTGCCTTTGATTACCCTGTTCCCAGATTAAAGACACACAATCTACCCTCTGTATTTTAGAATCTATTTCCCCATCATTAACCCCATTTTATCATTTGCCATGTTCCATCTGGTCAGCTCTTAACTCCAATTGGCCAGTCCTCATGACCATATTTTTGTGACTCACCTACCGTATTGGGGATTCTTTCTCTCCCCACCTTCTTCTCTCTCCTTGTGGTCTCTTCAGATCCCAAGCTCAGCAACCCAAGCCAGGAAACCTGCCTATCTCTCTTCTGCCCAGCTATTGGCTGTAGGCACCTTTATTTATCAATTAGGGATAACTTGGGGTCAAGGTTACATAAAGTCTCTTGGGTATGTCACTTGGTTATGTACAGATTCTCTCATCCCTAGGGGCAATTGGGGGGGACCAGTATTTAACATTATGATACAAACAAAAGACCAAACTCAACAGACAGGCACTGCTTATGGACAGACTTCCTGGCATCCAGGCCCTAAGTTTTCCCTGAAGTGGACTTGAGGTTGCTCCAGTCATCGCCTGGGGGTTTTGCTCTATGGCCTGCGTCAAGATCACTAGAGTTCTGGATCTTGCAGATAGAAAGTTAAACCAGGCTGTTTGTTGTCTCATGGCAAAGTAGTGATAAACGGAAAGTGAGAAGAAAGATAATATGATCATTTGATAGATCTGAAAGGGTGGTGTGTGCAATCTGAATTTACTCACTCTCCAAAATGGACTCACAGGGGCCAGGAGATGGTTCACTTGGTGAAGGGTTTGCTGCACAAGCATGAATTTGGATCCCCGGGACTTGTACAAAAATCTGGGCACAGAGGCACGTTCCTGTACCCAGGGGCAGGAAGGCAGAGATGGGTGGGTTCCCAGGGCTGGTCAAGTTGGTTCCACACTGGTTCAATGTGAGATTCTGTCTCAAACAACAGCAGCAGCAGCAACAACAACCAAAAACAAAAACAAAAACAAACAAACAAACAAACAAACAAAAAAGAAGGTAGAAAATGATTGAAGATAGCCCATGTCGGCCTTTGATCACTAAATGCATGGGTACGTATGCACTCAGGAACAAGTGAACACAACACACAGGCACAAATTCATTAATAAAAAATTGAACTTCTTTTCATAAAAAAACTAAAATAAGATGGAAACTTTCAAAACCCAATAAAAGTTATTCATAACAAAATATATGCCATGGAGTAGAAAGATGGCTGAGTGGTTCCCTGTCAGCTGGCTCACAACTGCCTGTAACTCTAGCTCTGTGGGATGTGACACCCTCTTCTGGACTCTGAGGGTACCTGCACACACATACACATCCATACACACACACACACACACACACTTAAAATAAATCTTAAAAATATATAACATTATATTTAGCTGCACAGCGCTGAAATATTTCCTAGTATTATGGGAAAGGATGTCATTTACTTCTGCTATTCAACATAATATTGAGGACCTTTATGAGGTGATTCTTGTTTTTTTATTTTTTTTGGTTTTTCGAGACAGGGTTTCTCTGTATAACCCTGGCTGTTCTGGAACTCACTCTGTAGACCAGGCTGGCCTTGAACTCAGAAATCCGCCTGCCTCTGCCTCCCAAGTGCTGGGATTGAAGGCGTGCGCCACCACTGCCCGGCGAGGTGATTCTTGTAACATGAGAGAAAGAAGGGCTTAGGGATTGATAA
The DNA here is from genome assembly GCA_019843965.1 of Rhynchomys soricoides. NCBI lineage: Eukaryota > Metazoa > Chordata > Mammalia > Rodentia > Muridae > Rhynchomys > Rhynchomys soricoides. The sequence continues at coordinate 631,615 of JADRCH010000861.1, read as the reverse complement.
GGAAGAAACAATAGTTACTGTTTTCTGATAACTGTTGTGTAGGAAGTATGAAATAACCTTCAGAGCAATGAACAAGAGAGTATTTTTCCTAGATATAGAGTCTATATGAAAACCAGTGTGTTTCTCGTGCACATCAAACAATATAAAACTGAAATTTAAAAAGGGGCCAGGAAGTTGTGGCTTACACCTTTAATCTCAGCACTTGGGAGGCAGAGGCAGGCAGATCTCTGTGAGTTCAAGGCCAGCCTGGTCTACAGAGTGAGTTCCAAGACATCCAGGGCTACACAGAGAAACCCTGTCTCAGAAAAAAGGAAACTTTAAAAAGGAAATAGATACAAAATATAAAACATTTTAAGTAGTTAGCAATCCCAGCATTCAGGAGGCAGACGCAGAAGGGTTATGAGTTCAGGTCTAGCCTCAGATACATAGCTTGGGTCATAGGCACTGGGGTGTCACTAAGTGGTATAGTGCTTGTCTAGCATTTGCAGTGACCTAATTTTGACCCACAGCACCACAAAAATATACAGAGTTTGGACTACAAGTCAAGTATTTAGAGATAAATATATATAAATATATATAATAAAAAAATATATATTTCTACAAAGAAAGTTATTAATTCATTTTTATGAGAAAGCAAGAAATCCAGACAAACATGAAATGTGCTTCATCCAGCTATCTATCTATCTATCTATCTATCCATCTATCTTTTACCATCTATTGCTTATCTATCTATCTATCTATCTATCTATCTATCTATCTATCCATCTATCTTTTACCATCTATTGATC